>VFFE01007634.1:548033-573617 GCA_008921705.1 Burhinus oedicnemus | reverse complement strand
CCCCAGTCCTCTGCCCCGTCAGGAACACCACAAGCCACCAACCACTGCACAGGACTGGGGCAGGAGACAACCTTGAATCAATTTCTTCCAAACCGACCTTCAAACTATTCCCAACCATTCAGAACTGGGCAGCCAAGCCCCAATTTAAAACAAACAAACAGAAAACCCCAACCCACCAACCCCCCCAAAAAAAACCCACAACCAAAACCCATCTTTATAATTAAACTTTCCTTTCCACTTACATGGATTCTTTTGAATTTTTTTTTGTAGTTCTGGAGGTTGAAGAATACTGTCCCATTGTGTTCCTCCTGACATAAACAGGCAGCCTTCACTCCAGCACTCCCACAAAATTAAGTGAGCTAGCACTGAACTCCTTCCTCGCAAAATTACAAAGCTGGTGTAAACACTACTAATAAAAATATCTTGGAGTTTTCCAAAAAAACCCTGTTATCCAGAATAAATGTTTTCACTCTGAATTTATCTCTACTGCTACCATCTTAGAGCACAAACAGGACCTTGTTCTCCCAACCTCGCCACAAACTGCCAGAATACATTGTATCATTCTCTCCCACTTCATTAGCAAAATAAGCTTTTTTTTTCTTTTGACGAAGCACAGAGCAATATAAATGTCACTATGTCATTCAGCACTCCACACACGTATCACCAGATAGGATCTGGTAGACAATGTTACAGCAAACTGTCTAAATTCCAGCCGTCTTTGCCCTAAGATTCCAGCTAACACCTCAAATTTCTTTCACATGGATGTTCAGATCGATTTCCTTGGAATTTAATCACTGTTATTTTAATCAATCCCTTAATTAAAGTGCTTATTAAGATGCATCTGTCCTTAAAAAAAAAAATCAGTTTTCTTTTTCCTGAAGCACATTCTTAAGTATTTAAATAAAAGAACACATTTCCTAATTTCCTTCATCTCCCTAGAAGAGCATAAAGTATTTAATCAAGCAAAAGAAAGTCTAGAAAAATCCCCAGCTTCCTGGCGCAACAGCCATTAAAGTGCAGGAGAAAATCTGTATCCAAATTTAGAGTAAGTGAGCCTAAGAAAGAAACTGCAAACAGTATTTAAGAGCAAACAAACCTTCCCTTTGCCCCAGAAAATCTCACAATTCTAGGGTCTCCGTATTTATTCTGTTAACTTTTCATTTGCTGCATACTAAAGTAGAAAAAACTCTACTGAAAGTTTAGATTCCATCAACCTCAATACTCTTGAGCTGTTAGGTCTCACTAGTCTTCCTAGGAACAGAAGAACAACAAAACCAAAAACACTTTACATGGGGTTTCATGGCTGATCTGATAGTTTGACTTTTACGAAAAGTCAACTCATTTGTGAGTTAGGTTTTTATGGAATGCAGAGGATGACAGGTACCTGTATTGTATCTGTGATGAGGATAATCAGATGGCATTCTCATAAGGCCCCTGAAAGATTTATATTCTGTATCACCTTTTCATTTTTGTCTGCGTATCTCATGCTGTGCTTGCAGTATTTTGTCTGTTAAACTGTTGTCCGAGTTCAAATACTCTGCTACAAGATTAAAGGAGACACTCTCAAAAGCAATTTCAACAGGCCTCAATTCCTAGGCGCTCAACTAAAGGGGTGAAATTGTTATTGGGGGATTTGGTGGACTATTTGCTTTTTTGTTCCTTGCACAGAGACTGCTACACTACATATTTCCTTATTATCTGCATTACAGGAGTATCCAAAAGTCTCAGGCAGGGTTGGGTTTCTGTGTGCAACAGAAAAATGCATTTCCTGCCCTGTAGGAGTTCACAGCATTGGCAATGATCCTGCAATGACTTCCATGTGTGCCAACACTTGAACCTTTACAGATGCCATAGTAATGCTGCAGACTACTAGGAACTAAATAAATGTATAAACAAACATTTTTCAGATGCATTTTTATACAGCTGTTGATTGATAATGATATCTTGGTCACTAATGAACTTAGCTGGACTAAACTGCCAATCTAGGGATGAATGGAAGGTTAAAACTCAGTCCTTCATGAAACCTGGAGAGACAGGTGACAAATTCCTTCCTACAATCACAATAACACTAAACAGTAACATGTTAGAAGCCTATGATAACTACCTGGTAAATTTATGAAATCAGTTGCACAACCTGATACCTGAGCAATGAGTTTTCATTTCTGATAGCTTTCATATTTCACTCCTCTTTTTACTTACAGATGCCACTGACAAAGTTCTGATTAGAAGGAATTTCCTTCTGCTGCATCTCAGTCATTTATTTTTAGAAGTCCAGTGCTGACACATGAAACATTTCTAAATGCATCAAATAAATGCTTCCTTTCGAGCAATCTAACATTACATGGTTCCTTCTAGATCATTAAACACAGCCTGACACACTCCACCCTAGCTCCAAATCTGCTAGGGAAACGCTTTTCAAGAGCTACCTCCAGCCAATTGGGAATAAGCTAAGTCCCTTCTGGATTACCTACACATAAACACAGATCTATTTTATCTTCACAGATAGACAAAAAAGAAACAAGTAACATTTTAGCATGGGGGTTTCCAACTGTGACCATGCTTGGTTCACACATTATTCAATATGAACCTAAAAAGAATTGCTTATTCCCTGTTTGCAACCTCTGCCTCCGACACTTGACCCAAAATTCTGGATATGTCTCTTAAACTCTGCTGTTATCTAGTGGTCGGTGAGAAAAAGGAGCTTTGTGAATTCAGTCTGAAGCCTGAAACCAACTCACTGTAATTCAGGAAAGATATTTGTACACCCTCTCAGAGGACTGGTTTAACTTTCCTCTCCTCCCAGTCCTTGGACATAATCAGCAAGGCTATACAATCACTAGGATATAACTGGAGATAAAGAAAAGGTGATAAAACTGAAGTTTTTAAGATAGGGATCTATAACTATGAACCTAATGCTGAAGCCTTTTCTCATATGACCAGTCATAGTGGAATCAACAGAATTACTTGTACAAGTTAGGACTCCAGGATCAAGGTTATGAGGATTATCTTGCTCCGGGATGCTCTGGGTAACACGCTGTTTTACAAGTATGCTCCTTTAGATCACCATTATTCAATGTGAACATGCAGAAATATCAGACTCTATTAATTAGAATTCACAGAAAGCATACACAGAGACAAAGATGAATGTGGCATGAATAAAATACAGTATGAAGAAAAGGGTCTCTTTGACCATTCTTTTGTGTTCATACTGACAATGATTTAACTGTATTTTTGTATTTGAATTTAAAATAAAGTCTATTATAAAAAAGGTTTCATTGTGATAAGGTGTGTAATTATCTTCAAAGGTTTATGTGGCATAGAGGTAGGTTTGAGCTGAAACTCTGGACTCAGTTCACACAGGTGCATGGGAGGCCAACTCTGGACCTCTCTATGGCTTCGTCAGTGACAGTAAGAGGCTAGCAATCTGCACTGCATTCAAAAGAGCTGAAAAAAAATCAAATCCACATGATTTACTGGCACCATACAAACATTAAGTAAGGTGACTTATTAGCAAATATGCCTAATTATACTACCTAATGCCACGTATTGTCATGACAAGGATCCTCAAACTGTTCTTCACTTAAAATGAATATATGGATCGGTCCCAAATTACTTCCCAACAGGACTCTATCACTCATTTTAATTATGAGCCAAATCCTGTATCCCTTGCTACCCTGACAAAAAGGAAGTCAAGAACTGTTTTAGCTGTATATGGAATGAATACTATTCTGATTCATATATCCTTTAAAGTAAAAAAGGCAAGAAATTCCTTCAGAAATTCTATTCTGTTTAGGAAAATTAACTCTTCTTGTTCTAGATCTTGTGGAAACAATCAGGAATAATGCTAAATTTATACAACTGTTGAATTGGTCTACATTCTCTTGTTGTCATACCTGTTTACAAACAGCCATAGAAGCGGAGTTAACAGACTTATGGGCCTCAGCTACAAATGACAACCAAGTCCTTGCAAATCCTTCACGCAGCATCTGAAACTACAAAAGTAATTCACCATGACCTAAGAGCCTTGCTAAGCCTTTGTTTCCACTTTCTCAATTGTATTTCTATATTTGAGAGATGTAAATTCATCTGAAAACAGAATACTCCTCACTGTATTTGAAGTATGTAGTACTTAAATCCAGGTACATGTATGAGAATTCATTTGCCAAACTTGTGAGCACTCATTATTTTTGTTCTGAAAACTTGCATCAGTCATATTAATTCCTCTCACATAATTTATCACATATCTTCTAGTTTAGATGACTTTAGATGACAACCATCTATTGTAACCGCAATACATACCCATTCCTTTTATATAGTGTAGAATATTGCATGTCTAACTTTAGATAGGCAGATTTCATTAATTGTAAAATAATCTAAAATAGAACATTAGTTTACCAGCTTAATTGGTGTTAATATCTAAATTACATAGTAATTATGAAAAGAGAAAATGTTAAGATATGGCTTTACAACAGAAACCTAATAGTTCATTTATATACTGGAAACCAACATTCATTTTCTTATCAATTTTTTGTGCGTTTCAAAGCATGCCTCCTGGTCTAGTGCTCTGAAGCTCCTCTTGCACACATGGCTGCCACCAGTAGCTGCTTTTCTGTATCACATTTACAATCAGATTGCATTCAGTTATTCGCATGCTACTTTGTAGACATGTACATAAAGCATTGGCAAAGTCTCTGAAAACAAAACAGTGCAAAAAATAAAAAAAATGCAAAGGTGCCATCCAACCACAAAGAAATACCAAAATGTGACAGCAGTCAAGCAGAATAATGCAACCTCAATGAATCCAGCCCACGCCGCTTTACAATACATAAAGTGATCATCTGTTAAAGACTGGTGGTTCATTCAAGACAAGGGGGCAGTCTCCGTCCAACAGCCTGTCCTGCAAGAACCACTGCCTGGCAGCAATAACTGCATGGACAGAGACTCTTCCACCCACTCACCTCCAGAAGTGACCTCTTCAGAACTGGGTTGAGGAACATTGGCAGGACAATGTGGGGAAGCTTGCATTGCTGCCGCCCTTGCTATACCTGTCCTGTGGAGAAATAGAGGACTTAATTTCCAGGGCTGTCAGTCAGCACCTTCCGCACTACAAGTGAAGGAAAAAGAAATGAATTTGACAATGCCTGCTTCAAGCAAGTACATTTTGGGGTATGGTGAAGAGCACCCATTTTCTACTGAAGTATCTGGGTTACTTTCACATCTTCTGTGGAGCTCCATTTGTTTACCCGGCCAGCAAGCTGGATTCTTTGGTTCATGAGTTGATGATGCTCTTGGCAGTTACCTATATAGCAAGCTGGAATATGGCCATTGAGAATCAACTTAACTAGACAGCCTAAATAAAATAAATAAAGAAATAATGTTTAAATTAATCTCTCAAATCTGACATGAACAAGTACTTGCCATTGGGTAACTCTCTCCCTTCTACCTCCCTTTCAAAATGGCAAGTTTCTTAATCTGCTCTTTACACATTTCCTTTACAGAAACCATTACTATATGAAGTATCTAATAGAGAAGCAGTTCTTTTGCTTCTCCTGTCCCATCCGTTCCATAGAGGCATTTTATTTTACTTCCACGTTAATCTAAATAGAGTTACCAAAAGAATCAATCCTAACAAAGACAACTTTTAAAGGAAAAAAGGAAATTTTCCACTATCCTCATGGTTTCCATCCAGGACAACGGGTTTCAGCCACCAGTTTTTAGTGTGACACATACAAATGATTTGTCTATACCAAAGTGCAGTCTAATAGACAGACAAAGAGACAAAAAACCCCTCTATCTGAAATACATGAATAAACCATTCTTTTGAGCGTGGTGATGAATGCAATGTTTTACAATTTAAAAACCAATTCTCTAAAGCCTTACTAAAACAAGTGTGTTTGCTTCCAAGAGTGATCTCTGTGTATCTTTCAGGAGTACCATGATGTTTTTTGTTAGAGGAAATGTCAAGTTTAGACGCAGAGAATTGGAAGCTAATGACCAACCATTTTACTCTGGTAGGAGTGTGCACTGAATACTGATGTTCACAGGCAGGAACAATTTCCAATAATTAATTGGAAACATATCAGCCTTCATTGCATTTGCTTAACTTTGGTCAACAGCAATGTTAATCTTGCGAGTGAATTGAGAGACAAGACAAAGCCTATACATGTGAGGTTTATATATAATTCAGAACTGCTGAAAAGCATGGAAAGCAAGCCAAGAAAATGATGATTATAAAAATATGGCAGAAAAACTCTATTAAGAAACAAAAAAAAAAACCAACAACAAAACAAAGCCCAACTTTTATTATATCAATTACTTAAGCTCAATCTTTCAGCTAGGTACATGCTGAAGAGTAAATGTGGGGGTAAACAGAATTGTTCACTTCTTATCTGGGCAAAACAGACTCAGATTTGGGCATCACTCACTTCCTGAACAAAAATGCCAGACAGAGCTTTTTCTTAATTTTTATTTTGGTGTTTTTATTTGCCACTGTGTACTGCTTTTCTCTTCATAAAGTTTGCAGTTTCCAACATATCAACCACTTCAAAGCAACAAAACAGTTTGTCTCTCTGAGTATCTACTGCCTTGGACTATGATTATGGCTGTGCATGGGCTATGATTACAAACAGACTTTGGCCAAGGTATTTGGATGACATATCTCCAAGAGGAATAATAACAATTGGTCACATATATAATACTATATTTAATAAATCCAGTATTGAAATATAAAATAAGATACAGCAGGTTGGCTCGAAGAAATAGGACAATGATTAATTCTGTCCTAAGCACTACAGATAGATGTTCTGTTCACTAAGACAGTGATTACTCTAAGCACTAACAGGAATTTTAGTAAATCTGCTCCTTTTCCTTATGTGACAAATACTAGGAGTATCAGAAAGAACCAAAATCATCATGCAACCCTGTTGACCTTAGGTTTTACATACTGTCTAAACCCCACTCAGAGTCATAGTAAGCTGCCCCAAAAAGGCCATGATACATAGATAATCTAGATGTTACAGTAACAATACACAATCATCACTGATACTGTTCTCTCCAGGCAGAGAAAAGAACTCTAACACTTTGAAATCTTTGGGGATAGTTTCTAATAATCCTTGGAAGGACTGGCATTAGTAGAAACAGGTTTCACCCAAAACCACCACTGTTAATGCACCTCCCTCAAATGCAAACTGGTAAAAGCTAAAACTGGGGTGAGGGGGGCTACAACTGAAAGCAGCAGCTAAAACAGTCACAGTGTGGATTTTTGTTTGTTTGATTTAGTAATCTACAAAAACATCAAATGCCAAGCATTTCACACATTGAGGGTAACCTACATTTGTTTCAAAAACAAGCCTTAAGCGTTCAAAAACAAGCACCTTATGCATTAAATGCTTCAAAGAGCCTTTCCTTTGTGTACATCTTCCTGATTTTCTCCCCACATGTTAACTATTGTTCTCAAACCACCCCTGCAGGCTATGTTGACCTATGTAGCCCAAGCACTACAAGAGGCACTTTAACCATGCGGGATATTTCTGACAAGTAGGATCACTTCCACTGTCTGGGAGAGTAGTTTGTGGAACAAAAAAGTAAACAGTTTTGCCACAGGAGAAAGATATGTTCCAGAGATCAGTCCAATTCAAACAGGAAGCTCTTCCATGACAGAAAGCACATGCTATTTTTAGGATGAACTCACATCCTGCTACCATATCCAAGCTAGAATATCCCCTCTTCTTCCTTGTTTAAATATAGGGCAGAATCTACTGTGTATATAAGGGCTGTAATATAGCTCCCAGACTTAGTTCTCAGATCCACCAGAAATTTTCCTGTGAGTCCTATGGAAATCACTGGTTTATCTACAGTTCATTTTCCCTTTGGTAAATGAAGAAAACCTACCTTTCAGTTTCCGTGACTGGAAAGAAGAAATGGTGAGAAGTCCATTGTGTGGACCTTCAGATGAATGAATCCACACATCTATGGCTGCAGCAGTGGATTCCTCATCTCCATTCTACATCCAGTGACAACACTCAGGTGGTGGTTGAACATAACCTTTTCCATTTCCTGCATGCGTGCTAGGACAGTACCACTGTGAACTGTAGTCCTACCTGGGTCTTCCCAACCAACATATAGCTGGTGAAGAAAAATGAGCTTGACAATTTATACCTACAGCTGAATCACATTAGTCATCACTGCTAGGGAGCCCATACTCACGTTCCAGCATCCAGAAATGATGTTGCTAGTACCTGAACTTTCATGGATAGTCTCTACAGAAGAAGGAATAACGACAGTTTTCAATATACTATATGCTATGGCTTTGCTAAGAACCTATGATTTTTTATTTTTTTTTTCACAAGCTAAAAAGAATATTGATTTCTTTCAAGTCCACTGCACACTAAATGCAATGCCCACTGTTGCTATTTGAGCTATTAGATAAAAATGCCATCTTTCTCACTAAGAAAAGAATCAACGAGTCTTTCATAAAGCAGAAATGTCTAAGGCTCTTTGGTATATTTCAAACAATCTTCTCAGCTGGAGATAGCCAAAAACTTATATTGATTCGTGAAAAAACATACAGAAAATTCACTTTGGTGCCATCCAAGCTTAGTGTATATTCACCATGTACTGTGGACTGCAAGACGTTGCCAATCTAAAAACATCCATAGAGATATAACTAACAATACAAACTCAGTGCTTCACCTCTTTGTTACAAACTAAGGGAAGACAAGAAATGGCTGTAAAGCAACAAAAAAAATGCCATCTGGGAGGATATAGATGGACCCTGAGAAACTTCAGGAGGTTCTACAAGAAGAAGTGCAAAATTCTGCGCTTTTGGCAGAAGAGCTCCACACATCTGGCTGAAAAGCAACTGGCAATGTAGCAGCCGGACTGGAAAGGATGTGGAGTCATCCTGGATGCTAAGCTGAATGTGAGCTGACAGTGGGCTCCCATCAGCAAACCACATGCTGGGCTAACACTAGGAAGAAAGTGGCTGGCAGAAGGAGGAAAATCACTGATGAGGCTACACTTCGAACACTGTGTCCAGTTTCCAGTCCCCCCCCAGCTGAAGTGGAAAAATCGGACAAAATCCAGCAAAGTCTTAAGCACCTACCAAGTTGGTCAGGTGCTTAGGACATCTGCAGAGACTGAGGGAGCCAGGCTTGTTTAACCTGGTGAAAAGAAGGCTAAGGGCAATTTAATAGTTTACAACTAATTGACAGGGATTACAGAGACAATGGAGCCAAACACTTCTTGGTAGTGGTGCATGATGTTGTAAGGTCAAAAGCAACTGAGTGGAAGCTTGGGAGGTTCAGACTGGCTACTTAGAAAGGCTTTTTCTCTAGGAGAGACGTGCAGAACTGGAAAGGTTATCCAAAGAGGTTGTGGCGTCTCCATCTTTGGAGATTAATTTCAAGACTCAGCTATACAAATCCACAGCTGACTTGATCTACAGTTTTGGCAAGCTCATGCTTCCAGTGGGACATTGGACTACGGACTTGCAGGGGCCCTGTCGCACATACACTGTTTCTATACTTTCACAAAATGCCAGTTTATAAGACATGAAATTCTCTGGTGTTCTGTAGAACAACATCCCTTTGCTAAGCCTCCATTCCTTGCTTGTCTGCTGTGATACTTTCAGAGAGATGAACTAACAAGCTTTGAGTGTCCAAGGCATGGTGAGTTTCTACCGCACCATGATTAAGCAAACAAATGCCTGTTCCAAAGGGCTGGATTCTTTGTCACTAACAACACAAACAAAGCACAAAGACACAACATTTGCACCAAGAAGTGTGCTTCAGAGACCCAGAGCTAGAAAAGGTGATTCATCTCTTCCCTGCAGCTTACTGTAATTTTTAAGACTGATTAATTGAAGAACAACGAAGCTGGTGAAGGTTCTAGAGAGCAAGTCTTATGAGGGGCTGAGGGAACTGGGGTTGTTTAGCCTGTGGAAAAGGAGGTTGAGAGGAGACCTTATTTTTCTCTACAACTACCTGAAAGGAGGTTGTAGCGAGGTGGGGGTCCGTCTCTTCTCCCACACAACAAGTGATAGGATGAGAGGAAACAGCCTCAAGTTGCACCAGGGGAGGTTTAGATTGGATATTAGGAAAAACTCCTTCACTGAAAGGGTTGTCAAGCATTGGAACAGGCTGCCCAGGGAAGTGCTTGAGTCACCAATCCTGCACGTATTTAAAAGATGTGTAGATGTGGTGGTTAGGGACAAGGTTTAGTGGGACTTGGCAGTGTTAGGTTTACAGTTGGACTCGGTGACCTTAAAGGTCTTTTCTAACCTAAATGATTCTATGATTCTAAGTGACTAGTTCTGCATTTAGCACACAATTTTTCATCCCAACAATGCAACTGTGCTAATTCTTCAGCCATAGTCTATTCCATGATAGTGGGTTAATCGTTGAGGTAACACCTCAAGCAAAGCGCTCTGGAATGCTCTTCACAGTAATCACCAACTACAGGGAGACTCCTCATCAGTTTAAGATTAAGTATTTACCTAAATGTTCTGCACATAGCTCAAAAAACCCCAGTGTCGTTATGATACTACCACAATATGAACTTTCTGGAAGCTGTAAAATCATAATTTAGGGGGACAATATGAACCTAACAAATAAGCACAAACCCAAAACTACCCTAATGGGCAGATCAAGGGGAAGAATTACTGTTTTGTTAAGACATGCACATTTTTTACAGTTCTGGTAGAGACAACCCTGAAAAATATCTGTAACAAAGAAATTTAAGAGCTGAAACTATGTTACTGACATTCATGAAATATCCTGTAATTTTTTTTCAGAGAGATTTAATTATAACTTTCTTGCTACTCATCCATTGAAAGGTCTTCTAGTTAGCATTAATTTGAATTCTATTACAACATAAATGAATACACCTTACACACATGTATCAGCCCTTTAAATAACAAACTGATAATGTGTCCAGGCAGCATATTCTTGAAAAGAAAAAGACATACAATTAAAACCTGAACTCCAATTACTTTGCATTTCAGAAAGTTAAAAAGTAGCCTGGAGCAACACTACCTCAAAGAGAAAATCTGGACAGTAGCTTTGCTTCAAGCAAAGACATAAGAATATTTAAAAGAACAATATGCAGCAAGGATAAATCATATAGAAGGAATAGGCAAAAAGGTCACAGAAAAAGAAATGGGTTTGTACCCATTTGTTATTATAAATTTGAATACATTAAGCTCCTAAGGAAACTTGCAAAGACAGTATTAAGGTCACAGTATTCAACAGGATAATTTTAATAATACCCTAAATTTAACAAATTGTATTATGCATGAGAATTTCCAAGTAGATTTCCTAACCCATTATGCAAAGAAACAAAATGATAATTCTGAATGGTTCTAGTAACTACAGAAAATCTGTTATTTTGGCTAAAAATAAATTCTTGATAGGCTAAACATACAGTTTGCTGGTGAACAGGAATGCAGTAAACCCTAAGAAAATTAACTAACACTTTTAACAAATCCACATTATTTCAGCTGCCCGGACTTTTTTCTTGTGAAATGCAGAATGGACTTACATTTCCTGACAGTATACAGAAAAATCTAAGCTTTGTAGAATCTAAGATTTCTGAATACAGCAAAGTTAGGCCAAATTTCCACCTATGTCTTTTTCTGTCCTAAAGAACAAAACCAGTAATAGTATTGAATCTCTGAAGATTCGGCACACTGAGATTCCCAGAAAGGTTTTTTGGTAAGCTATTACTTTATCTATTCTTACACTAAGTTAGATAAATTCTTCAAAAAAACTCTTGCAGTATCAGGGATTACATACTACATCTCCACAACATGTATATTGTAGTACTGAGGACAAAAGTAACTAAGGTTACTATAGAAAGTAATTAGAAAAAATAGGTGTAGAGATTAAAATCAGGACTCTCAAAGCACAAACAAAATATGTGGTTTGTATATACAGACTTATATTTTTACGGACTTACAAAGTCCATGGCTATGCAAAGCCATGCACCTTGATCCAATTCCACTGGAGCCAGTGGCAGGTTCTTCATAGACTTCATTGAATACTAAATCACAATTACATAAAGGCTGTAACAACTTGTCAGGATTTTAAAGAAGAAATGTTGCTGTTTGATGGAAACGCGGATCTTAGCATCCTAACAAAAGTAGTTCATTTCAGTTTTTTAAAAACCTACCAGAGTAGAAGAAATAAAACTGAATTTTTAAAAAAATTCATACAACTTCCATTATTTCCACTCACTTCCAGTTCTATAGTGGAGTGATAGACTTAAAAAAGGAAACAGCACTATCTTTTCTCTTATGATAACAAGGTAAAATCTTGACGCCACTCTTCAGACAAGTCTGTTGATACTAACCTAGGACCTTACCCAGGAAGCCTGCCAGGCCTCCTTACAAAGTCAGAAATTCCTTTTCAGTAGAACGGTGTAGAAGGAGGAACTCACAAAATTTCAACACCCCCCCCCCCCATCCCTTGCACCTGAGGGTCATATACAGATTAATCAACCGCTCCAAGACCAAGATGATTTTGAGTCACATCTATGTCCTTTTATGACAGTAAAAGAATGGTACCGGGTGGCAATCCCAGGTCTTGCACTCACAAGATTCAATGGATATAAGTACTGAGAGTAGAACTTGGGAAAGAGTGCCAAATGAGTTATGGTTTTGGCTGGATTTCCATTTTTTTCAATAAAGATTTCTGGAGCTTGAAGAGTAGCAAGTACTACAGACAAAAGCCAAATATCACTACAGTCAAGTCAAGCAGCAAATGGAAAGAGAACAATTGCAGTCAGGGAAGGAATGACTACATTTCTATCTCCTTATTTCTCTCCCCAGCACTGCTTGGATCTACATATTCCTGACTTCTCCAAAGTCTGAGCAGGGCATACTACTTCCAGAGAGAGACATGCTGAGAATTTAAAGCTTTGGGGCCCTGCTTGAATGGAGATGGAACAGTTGCCTTCTGGCAGGAATTAAAGGTGGTATGGAAATTTCACAAAAGGAATTAAAAGATGGTCTGGAAAGTGGCCAAAAGTAGATCAAAGGAACTTTAGCAGCATGAAGACACATACCAGAAGCACATGAAATGGGACTTCAAGGCAGATCATTAGGTTTAAGAAAGTATCTGTTGCCTGGGTAGCAGGCTGTGTGAACCAGGGGGAAATGTAAATTATTCTTGTAAAATATTTAGTCACAAAATATCCATACTCTCCTGTATAACTTCCAGTCTTAACCACATGTCAGACATCTAGAAGAACAGATGTATTTTAGATTGAGACCAAATTTTGAACTATAAGGAACTGATCAGCATATCCTTCTTCCTCTTCTTCAAGTATAGCATGTTACTAGATCTGAGATTCAGATTCTGGAAAACACCAGCCATCTGTGAGCTAAAACACAGAGCACCTACAGGTCATGTCTTATATCACATTTATTGTGGTATATGTATGATACAGGCATAAGTATTTATGATGGTAAACTGAGACTTTCCAAAAAACACTGGTATGATGAAATACATCTCAACCAGAAACAGTGACAGAAGAAAGAAATTTGGGAAGACTACATAGGGTACACACAGACTTAGAGAGCTTTAAATTAGCTGAAGACCCTAGTAGGCTTGGTTACTGCTAATAGGCCAACCATGGCAGCACAGAGCTCATTATTGAACCCTGCTTTTTTGTAAAATCATTAAAGACTTAATCTTCAGAAGTAGTATTAGGGGTAAAAAATGTGATTGTTATGTTTCCAATTTTGTCACACAAAGGGCTGGTAGCAGCAACAATTCAGGGGTGCATTGAGAGGCTGGCATACTCACCACCACGGCACACTGCAAGCGGGAAAAGGAGCAGCAAATGGAGCACAGACAGAATCCACATGCTTATCCACATATTTACTGGACTTCCAAAGCATTTCTGTTTTAATATTAACTTCTGCATTTAGTTTGTCTGCAATGCAGAAAGTCTCTCCTCTCTGAAACATAAGCTAATAAAACTTTCTATATCATTTTCTTCTCCTCTCTTTTCATACAGAGAAAGAACATACAGAGGGGGAGGACAGAACATGTCTTCACTGAGACTCACTCACAGAATTGCAGAAACAAGCTGGCCCCAGAACAATCAGTAATTTTACAGAAACACAACATCAGAATCGGAGAGTTTTTAAAGCAGCCAGCTTCAAAAGAAGAAATGGACGATCCATGGATATGATCTGGATAGCCCCAGAGTTGAAAAGAGGGACTCTGGGGATTCTGAATTGGATAAAAGCCTCAGGGAACTGTTGGGTTATTGCTTTTAAGAACTATTAGGATGAGCAGGTGCTTTGCCCCATCTCTGTTTCTGCCCTACGTGCTACTATTGCACTCTGTCAATAAACTCTGTTCCTCCTTCCATCAGTAAAAGCAGTTTTTGAAAAATAAAATGAAAACACTTACAGGAAAATCTTCTTGTGCTCAAGCAGAAGGTTTCTCAGTGGGCCACAGAACAAGGAATAGGAAAAACAATGACTCTTTACAGAAACTCACGAGAACCACCACTTACAAGCTAAAGCACAAGACTTCCCCAAATTCCTTGTCCACAATGAGCAAACTGGTGGAGTTACTATTTTTAGGTGAAACAACCGGGCTCAAGTTTGCTAGAACTGTATTGCAGCTCTTCTGCTGTCATGTTCCACCCACGACGGCAGGTACCAGTTAAAATATTTAGATATCTCTTGTAGTCACATGTAGTCAAAATTCATCTGGCTACCTTTCATTTATTTTGGATGCAGGTATTAGCACTATTTAACTAATAGATCTTGCCTTGCAAACTCCTTTAGGGTTTCACTTATACAATAAAACCCTAAATTTTAGAGTCACAATTTCTGGCCTGCATTGCAAAACTGCAAAAGGCAAAGAACAGAAGCACTTACATTGTTCAGTTTTGAATGCAGACTCTGATAGGTTCCTTTATTCCTCTCCTCAAGCTCAATTATTTGCATTCTATTACTGTGGTAGAGCGTATCTGTCACAATAATACCACCAAGCTGAGTGGTGCAGTTGACATGCCTGAGGGACAGGATGCCATCCAAAGGGACCTGGACAGGCTTGAGAAGTGGGCCCATGTGAACCTCATGAAGTTCAACAAGGCCAAGGGCAGGGTCCTGCACCTGTGTCAGGGACACCCCTGGTATCAATACAAGCCGGGGGATGAAATGATTGAGAGTAGCCCTGCTCAGAAGGACTTGGGGGTACTGGTGGATGAGAAGCTGGACATGAGCCAACAATGTGCACTCACAGCCCAGAAGGCCAACCATAACCTGGGCTCCATCAAAACAAGCGTGGCCAACAGGTTGAGGGAGGTGATCCCGACCCTCTACTCCACTCTGGTGAGACCCCACCTGGACTAATGCATCCAGCTCTCGAGCCCTCAGCACAGGAAAGACATGGACCTGTTGGAGCGGGTCCAGAGGAGGACCACAAAAATGATCAGAGGGATGGAGCACCTCTCCTACCAGGACAGGCTGAGAGAGTTGGGGTTGTTCAGCCTGGAGAAGAGAAGGCTCTGGGGAGACATTTTTGCGGCCTTTCAGTACTTAAAGGGGGCTTATAAGAAAGATGGGGACAAACTTTTTAGTAGGGCCTGTAGCGACAGGACAAGGGGTAATGGCTTTAAACTAAAAAAGGAAAGATTTAAGCTAGATATAAGGAAGAATTTTTTTATGCTGAGGGTGGTGAAACAGTGGAACAGGTTGCCCAGAGAGCTGGTAGATGCACCATCCCTGGAAACATTCAAGGTCAGGTCGGACAGGGATCTGAGCAACCTGATCTAGTTGAAGATGTCTCTGCTTATTGCAGGGGGGTGGGACTAGATGACCTTTAAAGGTGCTTTCCAACCCAAACTATTCTATGATTCAATATATTTTAGGCTTCTCCAGTTATGAACTTGTTAATTCAAATACTGACCCCATTAACCTATGATACAGATCTTTCAAAGCACGAAACCACAGAACTAGTATGCTCTCGTAAGTTACTCTAAATCTGTCAAGCTGCAGAATGAAACAACATTTTAGAAGTGGGAGCTGTCAGATGAATACATTAGAGAAACCAGACTTAAAGCCAGTCAAAATGGTCAGTGGCAGCTATAAAGGTAAAAGCAGTTTTAACATAAAAATTTACATTTTAAATCTTGGCAAAATTAATATAAGGTTTTCTACTTAGTCTCAAAATCTCAAAAGAGTTACTGGTTGTATTACTGTCTTGGACAACAAAGATCCATGAATGCATATACTCATATGCACAAACAAATTTATGAATGGGTATTTCTGGATCAGAGGTGACTTAGCAAGAGGGACATTAAGAGCTTAGAAATATTTGCAACATTTTAGGAAAGGAAACGCTGCCAAAGCGGATATTATTTAAAGAAAACTGTAAATTCAATTGCTAACAATAACATGCCAGCCGTAACGACTAAATTCAGTCATTAAAAAGTAAAATAAAGGAACAGCTTCCTGTGCTATCCTCAATATAACTACATCTATCAACTTTCATCTGTAATAACCAGGCTGATGTTTGCTCTGTGGAGTCCAAATCACTAATTCCTCCAATTTACACCAACTTCTTGGCTTTCAGGAACAAAAATAGTTTTCTGTCTAAATATACTTACACTTAACAATCAGAAGTGAATCCCTCTGCAAACGATTCCCCACACTGGCAATCACCTTTGTTAGTAATTATTTATAGTGCAGAAGCATCAAAGCTTTCCACTTTCAGATTTAACATCGCTAGTATAGTCTACCATTTCCCAGGTACATCCAGGATAACTGTCAAACATTTTTCCAATGACTCATAGCTCGTATTTTCCCCTTTCCTTCTACTGTGCATAAATATTACAAAAGCCTCATAAAAAGGTGGTTTTGAAGAAGCATTACAGTAAGCATCACTACTATATAAGTCTTTACAGCACTGACTGAAACATTAACACCTTTGGTGCACATTTAACAGTTTGCACGGAGCAACAATGGCACCCTGATGACAGACAGCAACTCTGCTGCAAGATTTAAGTACATACCTAACCCTGGAAAATAAAATCCATGTCCAAGTAATCCATTTTTCAGAGAAACTGCAGCTCATCGCCACCACACAGGAAAACCAGAAATGCAAGGACACTGCTTCTCACACCATGGTATAAGGAAAGCTTCGCTCCAGTCACAGACCAAGTCTCACTTCCCTGTTCAGCAAACACTGACGTACATCGACCAAACTAGTCTGTGAATCATATGGGACTTGAAAGACATACAGTGCCCTACATACAGACTCTTACTGTCCCATCTCCCAGTCCTGAAACTTCTACATAACCATACTAATACTTCTGGATTCACATTTCAAGCACAGCAACTGTAGGGAATACAGACACACCAGAAAACATATACTAGCAGTCATCCACAAGACTTCTGTGAGTGTAACATACATACAAAAGGACAAGTGCACACAACATGCACAAAATCATATTCACATTGCACCCGAGCAATGAGAAGCACCACCATCTATATGACCATTAATTGGCTCTTCGCATCAGGTGTTCTAGGAATTTCTGTAAGACATGTAATAATTCACAGCTACCTATTTCAAAGACACTTCCTATGTGAATCCCGCTTTGAGCTTCGCTGCTGATTAAAGAGAATATACTTGACCTAAATTTTCCATTCAAAAGACGACTACAGAATACACATCTGACTTTATCTTGTACCAGTTATTCCTGTATCACAGATCTGCATGCAGAAATGAAAGACATCAAATCAAGCAGGGTGTCAAAATTAAGATGTAGCACGACAAGAGTCCCGTGCTACCTTGGCAGCCAATTTTGCCCTGCATTTCCCAGTCCACTGTGCTATTTGTTGAATTCTACTAATCAATTATTATTACTGAATTTATTAGTTGAATTTTTCTTTTTATCATATCACAATGTAGAAATAAAGACATTCTATCAGAAATTATTTATGAAATAATGACAGACAGACCCTGATTTACAGCTATACATTTGAAAACCCTGGAAAAATTTATTAAAGACCTTGTGCCAAGTTCTATCATAAATTGAAACCTCTCAAAGTTAACAGAACGTGAGGTTGCATTGACTGGATAAAAGTTTAGAAATAAATTATGGAAAATTGGTGACCACTCACTGGATGAGAACTATTTTTGTTCTATTTGAAATACTCATTTAAAGTCTTAGATTAAGGAGAAATAACACAGCTCCATTAAAAACAGAGAGAGGGAAATAAGCAAGGAATAATTTTTAATTGAACACTGATGATCATTGTTTTTTACTAGAAACTGGCCCAACAGGCAGAGCATGCTATGGCTGCCTTTAATGCAATCAGTACTACCACAGGGCAGCATGAACCTCAGAATTTATGCAAATGGTGTTATTTTGCACAGTCACCAACCACTTGCAACACCTGGGTCACATGAACAACAAAAGCACTGCAAACAGGAAATTGCAGTGACAATTAATTAAGTTCTATTCAGACTTGAGTTGAAACTGGAACTAGAGGATAATAAACCAACTCTCAGTCCTTTACTTTCTCCTATACTCTGTCATAAGTAAAACACACACAAATGTCATTATATTACACACAGATGTTTCCATCTTTTCTTTTTCAAACAGATGAATCAGTAATTATGAAAGGAAAAGCACTGCTTTATTTAACAATACAGTTCTCAAACCCCTGTCATATTAATAATTCACAAAAGTCACTGAACTGCATGACATGTCGCGCTGAAAGATTTTATTAGGAATTGAGTCTCTTAATGTACATTTTTATTACTTGTATCTGCACTGGCAAAATACAGTCTGCTCTCATTTGCATTTAAGCAACAAAAATAACAGGTGCAATAGTTTTTCAGCAAGGAAACATTCCTGAGAAATGGAACTCTTACCATATATAAGGCTGCTTTGCTAGGTGGGGTTTTTTGTTCTCGCTAAAGAACTGGGGAACTTTAACCAGGAACCAGTAATATAGACCATATTCATTACTAAAGGCAAGCTTAGCGTTAACCTAAGAACTACAGAAACAGTTGATGAAGAAAGTGTCTCAATATGGCTAGAAGTGCATTTAAAACCCTTCCTTGTTTTAAAAAAAAAAAAATCCTCACAATAATTTCCTCTATTTTTCTGAGACAATTACCTACTCTACCATCCATTCCCTGGCCAAAATTACTATATTGATACTAGCCAGCAAATACTTTGCCTTCTCTTAGCATATACTCCTCTATACAAAGCCTTACTATGGTGGATGAAATAAACAGTGGAAGGAAAGTCTCAAAGATCCAGAAACTAGTAATGATGTAGGAACACAACATAAGCAGTAATGATTGATTACCTTTTTATGGCTGTAATAAAAGATACTCAGTTCTTTTGCTATTATAAAATACTCAGTGTTATTGTATCGTGTTTCACATTTTAAACTGATGTAAAATCGACATCTGTTATTCTCTAAACTCAACATTTAAATATATGATACATTGCTGAAATGTCTGAGGTCTACGTAGAAAACAAACATATTGCAAAGTACAGTTTTCTTTCCATGATGATACGTATACTAAATAAACTGCTCCTGCGGTGAACGATGACACTGACTCTACCTGCACGGTGTTGTTTAGTTTTACATTATTCAATGCTTTTGAATTGTCAGTTTCAATTAGAAAGAAACCTGGCACAGAGAGAGCTCTTGCATAGATCACATTTTATGCCTGCATTTTATCTTACACGTACACTGTACTGTTGACCTCCTGAACTTATATTTTTAAGGTCTATATGTAGCTAATTCTATTACATTTAGTAGTTATATAGCTAAATACTATAAACATTTCTATTTACAATGTCTATAGTCCATCTTTGTCTATATATCATAATAAACGTATGAAAAAACTGCATATAGGCTAAATTGCTGAAACTAACTGGTTTTTTGTGCCACTTAGACGCTGCTGGCACCGGAGAAAAGCCTTCGATTTGTACAACCAGGTTCTTTTTCAGCTCTGTGTACTCACTGTCATGGAAGCAGCTTGGCTTGTTTATTATGTAGCTAATACTCTAGACAGTTCTTTTCTCTTGTTAATACATCTTATTCGCTTCTCCAGAACCTCTAACACTACACAGCAACTACATATAGTTATTATTTAGTTACTGAGTGGGAGATCATTTGTTCATTATATATGCATGCAAAGAGAGCCAAGGTTGCCATTGGTCCCTGGGGGCAACCCACCAAAACCAGCGCTCCAGCATTAGAGATTTATGCCTGTGCAAATGGGGAAGATTGCAACCCAGTTTAGCCACACATGGTAACGTTTTACAGGGTACATGTGACACTGGTGAATAATTGCCATGTTGGAGGCATGACATTAACCGGAGATCCAAACCAAGTTAACTCCATGCCTTTTAAGTATGTCCTGCAGCTCAGAGTGTCTTGAAGTGCTCTCTTAGGCAGATCTAACAGCCGGTCTTAAACTAATCTCTTCCTTGAAGAGGTAGGTCTTTTGAGGAGGCAATAACAAGTTAACACTAACACATCCCTGCTCTCTGGGAATGCTGGGAACAGCAAATTAAGAAACTCCAAACTCCCAGTCTAGAGTCAACTGTCCTGACTCTACTCCTGATTATGATTTCTTCAGAAAGCAGATTTGGCAAGTAAAATAGAGATGATGATATTATGAGTGCCTAACAGATGTAGTATGAAAATTCTGTCCGTGGAGTACTTTGTGTAGCTGGTACCGTATAGTGACCTGCGTTGCTGACAGTGTAATTCACTTTGGCTAAATCTATATTGCTTTTTCCAGGCTTGCCTGAATGAATTGCTGCCCCACGTTGCCCATAGCGGACATTGCCTTAAATGTCTGTGCTATGCAGATCCAAGCTTTAGGTAGTACCAATGTTTGATTTTCCTGCATCCTGAACCACGTACCCAGCTGCAGGCTTGAGCGGGTGAGCAAACGGTTCAAGCTTCGGCGCAAGCCAATGCGACAGATGTGCTCTAGGCCTGCCTCCGTGGCTTCTCCCAACTAAGCTGCATGAATAAAGATTACAAAGTCAGCAACATCACTTGGATGGAATAAACCTTATTAATCCAAATCTTCAAGGCTACCCACAACATTCATCTGAATAGCGTTGTGAATGAAAGACAAACTAAATCCGTGCACAAAAAGACATAACTATATCCTGTTTAACAAGGGGCAAAGTTACGCTTTAACAAGGTTTACCTCTGTTCATACTCGACTTGAGGAAAAAAAAAAATATAACACAAGTGACTAGAATAAGAATGAGCAATAGTTTCTAGGGTCATTCTAAAACTTTTGCTAAATGAGTTTTGTAAAAAGATAAAAATCATCAATATTCACAACATAAATCCTGAATTGCTGGAGGTTAAGAGAGGAAGAGTTACCTCTTGCACTCTTCTTAGTAAGTTTGTTAACAGCCATTCTCAGAAATAAGTGAACATACTAAATTAATGGTGAGCCTGAGCCAGTAGAGCAGTACCTGTTCGCTGTATTCATCCAATACTCTCAGGTAGTCAGCTCTTATTCAAATTATATTTGAGATGTTTATGAAAGACAAGATCATAAATAAATTTCTTCTTGGCAGATGAAAATGGATAATTTCCCTTAACTTTGATTAATGAAGAATAGAGAGAGTAATTTCTTTAGTTAAGGGGGAAAAAGCCCTGAAAATCTGTTTTCATTATCTGCAGAGGATTTTCCTTTAAAATCATTAGGAAAAAAAAAAAGTTTTTTCATCCTCTATAATAAACGTTTCACATGCTTATGATTCAATATGTTTTACACTACACTGGTAATTCTCATTATTCTTCAAATATCACATTTGAGAAGGTTAATACACCATTAACATGATTAACTTTTTAATAGAAGTTAAGCCATATGGAACCAATCTGCACCACTGGGCCATATAAATGACTAGATAGTGAAGGTCAGCTTCTGCCCCACTGCACCTGTGCAACTTCATTGGCTTCACTTGAATTTGCAGGCCTGGACCAAGGGAGGAACCTGTCTCTCGCTAGAAACTGAGACTATAAGCAACTTTTTATTTCTTCCCAGAACAGGGATAATCCATAAAAAGGCAAGGATGAATAGATATGCTAAACATGTCTGCGCACAACCTACAGAAAGCTTTTGCCACCAGGGAAGCATTTCTCCAGATAAATTGGGGTTCACGGATATGAATCACACCCTTTAACACAGCATGGTAAGGATAGTGAATTTTGTTCATTATCTCTCTGTCAATCATTAAATCTGTAAAATACAGAGTAGCTGAATTTACAGTGCAGCTGCTCAAAGGGGCAGCACCGTCGTTTCCCACAACTTTTTGCCCCTGCCAGGAATACAGTGGCCATACCACGCAGTTCACTGTTCTGAAGCAGATCCTGTGTGGCTGATCCCAAGGTCCTGAGACAGCAAAGTGTATCAGCAGTCCTGTCAATTTTACTGTTAATCTTAAGCACAGGTAACATCAAGGGATCTCTCGGACTGCAGGCCATTCTCTCCTCCCAAAAGCACACAAGTCTTTTCACTCCTTTATCCCTTCCCCCAACTCGTTGTCCAAAATTTTCTTGCCATTTCCCCTAACAGACTTTGCCTGTAAGAAACAAAGGCTCATGTTTCTTCCATTCAGCCCATCTTCTTCCCCATGTTACACTGTGCCTCTCCTCTCTTCTCTGTTCTTCTAAAGGCGTTGTGGAAATAACACATTTTACTGACACACCACCTCCTGGGTAGCTGGTTCCCACAGCTGGGGTGCAAAAGGCAGTAAAGATAAAACACAGCTTGGCAATGAATCACAAGCCTGAACAGATCTCAGAGGTCATCTAGTCCATCCCTCTGCCCCAAGGGAGGCTCAGCTATCCCCACGTCATTTCTTACAGACATCTATGTCACCTGCTTTTAAAAACATCAGTGACAGAAACTACACAAGCTCCTTAGGCAATATATCCCAGTGTTTCACCACCCTTGCATAAAAAAGTTCAATTTTTCCTCACAGGTCACATTTTCTAGGCTTCAGGTCTTTCTCCTCTCTGCTGTTACAAGTCTCATCAGGTCTTTTCTATTTTCCTCACACAAACAACTCCAATAAAGCAGTTTCCTTCAAAAACTACTTTTGAAAGTGATGATTGAAAAACTTACTGTATATTGCTGCTGGAATTAAATTGCCTTTTTCCCTTGTGCAACTGTAGCATACTTTTAAGACTTACAAAGACAAAATTATTCAAGTCCTGCTTGTTTCAACTCCATTGGTTTTACTGCAGATATGCATATGTAACAGGAGAAACAAGTCCAAGGTAGTCACTGTTGTCATGTATCTGTCTATAATGCCTATTATCAGAAACAGTGTAACACCAACAGTAAAACATGAACGATCAAATCAAGGAATTTTTGAGATTTAAAAACAAATTCAATTTTTCCATAGTCAAGGTAAAGTCACATTTGATACAGATAACCCCAATGTTCCAAAATAATGACCTATCAAAGAGATTAAATTCAACTTTGCTCAAGCAAGCGGTTTCATTAGGAACATGCTAGACCCACTATCAAGAACAGAACAAATCAGATTTGGCTCACAGTTTTCCTATACTCTGTGACTTCATACATCACACGATTTTATTTTTTTTAAATCACTGAAGAGGAAGAGAATTAAAGCAATACTACAGTTAACTCACATCTTCTTGATTATTGTTGGCTTTACTTTCCTCAAGGAATAGAGAGTAAGAAAGTGCATTAAAAGGTCAGAAATACTTCCTTTTGTAAATGAATTTAGTCTGCTGCATAGAGCAGCAAGGACAGAGGACACCCCTTACCAAGATTTTAAAACTCTGAAAACAGAAGAGAAAACTGTAGTTATTCACAGACAACAGTGAATCAGGAACTTCTCTAATACACTGGATCCAAGGTAAAGTATTGCTTTGTTTTAAATAGCGCATTACAAAAGCCAAAAACCCCAGAAGAAAGACTTGAGTTTGACTCCAGTAAAATTATTATCCAGTATAACAAAGCAATGCATTAGTGCCTGCATCTGTGTCTCTATATGTATGTTACTATCATATATGCAGCACTAACATATCATTGGATCAAATGCAAGGACTATGAAAGGACTTCAGGCCTTTACAGATGAGAAGTGTTAAAGGTTGTTTCATGGAGCCAAATCTTTAAACAAAATTTAAAAATAAAATAAAATAAAACCCCAACCAGCCACAAAACAGAACAAACAAAGCATATTTTAAGCACCAGTTTAACTTACATATTGATTATGCATTTTAAACAAAGCATATAAATGAGAAATTAAAATTTGTGATGGTCCTCTTTGAGCTGAAGTTGTCCCTGCAAAAATTTCACAGATAAATCCATTCCCTCATGATTTTCATGATATTTTAAAAGGTGTGGCGATGTCAGATATAACAGATGCGAAGAATTTCATTACAGCTGATCAACTGAGCATTCCCAAGAAACATTACACAGTCAGAGCTGATGAACTAACACTTTGCTACTGAAGGTTTCCCATACTTCATCCACCTCAAAAATCAGATGCCAACATATTTCACGACGACTTCTGGTCACAGGGAAAATATAATACAGGTCGACATTGATACTCAAGGTGGAGTGGCTTGTCTGAAATAGGCCAAAATACATGTGCAATTGCGGAAGAACATCCAGTCCTTCTGATCCAAATATCAAGTGAAGATAAAACATGGGAAAAATCTAAAACTTGCATCAGCGGTGTCCCCAAAAATACTAAAAATCTCCATCTAATTTTTAAAACACCTATATGTATAAAAGAGGGGAATACTGATTTGCAAAATCCACAAGGGATTCTTTTCCTCAGATTACAAAACCGACAGACTTGGAAGTCCAAATTTTAACATAGCTGCACATGCCCATTAAATATACATCTGAATCTCAACATGTAGCAAGTACACTGCAGTAATTATATTGTGCATTTTGCAGAATCTAAGGCATAAATTTATAAATTTAAGAGAAAGTTTCTTCAAGTGTTATTACAGATGACTACATCTCATAACATAAACCATCATTCAGACAAAAATGATTAACTAAAAATTCAAAACAAATTAAAAAATGCACCAAAACATGAACCAGAATGCAAAGAATGTCCTAGAGGCAAGATTAGCAAACGATTACACCAGGCAGGGGTAACAGTTACAGTAGACAGCTTTTTCAATTCTTCTTCTGAAAAACCTGCTTTGTGCTCCCAGTACGGCAAAATCATCCTGCTGTTTTCTACATTCTAAAAAAATGCAAATCATCAATAATCAAGAAAGCATCAGCTGATCACATTTCAGGATGCAGCATGGGAGTATTAAGTGACCGAGCACTGATCGAATGACGACAGAATCTGGAGACAGAGTCTCAAGTAGTATTGGTTGACCCCGATGTTAAGTATGTTCACATTATATAAGCCTACACTGAAGTACTGTTTCTGTTGCTGGGAAGTGCTGTTAAAAGTCTGCACACATAAATATATTTGCAAAGTCAAGCACCTACAAATACATTTCTCCTGTTCAATCACTCAATCAACCTTAAAATGGCCCGCTCTCAAACCAAC
>VFFE01007634.1:500429-548013 GCA_008921705.1 Burhinus oedicnemus | reverse complement strand
TCCCCCCCCTCCCCCCCCCCCAGTTTCATGGATAAAAGATACATTACAAACTATGAAAAAAATGAAGGCCAGAGAACAATCTCTGTGGCTTCCCTGTACAAGAAAGGAAGGCTGGACAAAGGGAATGTTCACAGATCATGGGGTTTTCTTAGACCTCCTACTTTCATTCACTGCATTATCCCATCACCTTGAAAAAGCAATCTTGAAATCTGTATACTCAGAAATAGGAAAACAAGGAGAAGAGGAAAATTACTCACTTGCATTATAAAATAAAGCTTGTTCTTTAGTCCAAGTGTTTAATGGCTTATATTACAGCAAAATTCTTTCAACTGAACAGACAAGTAGTTTGCTTAAACTTTCAGTATCTGTTCATGAAACCATGAACTGTTTGCTGCAGAAGGCATGTATTCTGAAAAGGTATAAGTTTAGAAATTTGAATAGAAAACAAATGGCTGTGTACCAAAGCCACCACTACAGCATGAAAAGGGAGTATGCAATCATAGAACCAATTTAGAGGGCAGAACGATGGTCCCGTGGTTTAGGCCCTGGAATTGAACACAAAAAATACAATTCAATTGTCAGCATTACGACAGCATTTTGTATAATCCTGCATGAATCTTGCACAGTTTTTTGGGTTTGTTTTTGTTTCTTTTTAAAGAAGCTAGGACATACGGTTCTTGAAGTTAAATTCAAGTATCCTGCTATTATGGGCACGTGACTTTGGAAAAACTAGAGAACTACGTAAAAGCCTGCCCAGGGATAAACATCTAATTTCAGGCTGAAGTAATGTTGGGAGAGAAAGAAGAAGAGCAATGGAATGGGCGCCTTCCCTTTCTCATTGATGAAGCCAAATAAAACAGAACCATTTTCAACCTGACAAGTAAATATTATAAAATCTTCACATCTGAGAACGTGGGAAAGTAAAAGAAGTTATTCAATGCTTGCACCTGTATAGAACACATTTTATTTATATGCAGCTTTTGTAGATGACAATACTAGAAATGTTATTTCTGCATTGAGAGCATCAGTCGGTACTGTGGTGGTACCAAGAGCTCTCCAGTGCCTGCCCTATCCTCTTCAGCCATTTGCTGCCTTTGCCCATGCTTGTTCACATACCAAATCCTTTCAACTTCAGGATATCCTGTCTGCTTGCACAACGGTACCATCAACTTTTCAAGGCTGTGCACAAAACCAATTCCTTTTCTCAGTTTATAGAGGGTAAACATGCCAGCAGCAACACCAAACAAATCAGGATATGCTGCCTCACGATCAGCAACATTTTCCTTATGGATATGCATGGCCTGGTACACAGCTGAAGCCTTAGGTACAAAGTGGTATCCCAAAACAAGGATGCAGTCCTGCCAGCAGCTTTGGGTGGATAATAGTAAATTCTATTATTCTGAATTTTCTGCCTCTTTATTGGAAGTGAGTACAGCATCAATACTTGATGACAATACTAGCTACAGTTCAGAAAGTAACTGTAAGAACCTGTAAATATAATGAAGGAAAAAAATACACCTAGAATTTAACTGAAATGAGGAAGGAGGCCTTGCAAATACTGATATTTATTTTGTACAAAATGACCCTAATCTATGCGATGGAGCTGGTTTATCTTGCCTTTCCCTGCCATATTATTTTACCATCATGGATTTGTTATTCCAAAGACGCTGCACATGAAATCCCGACTCTGCTGAAGTCAGTGGCAACGAATACCACAAACAGCACATTACACTCAACTATTTAACACCTTGGTTAGACCACTCTGGGTCAAGAAGGCACTTCCCTTCAGTATTTGTACAGAAGATAGTCAAACTGTCTGGTCTTAGAAAAAAAAACAAACCCTAGATGCTTCTGTTAGGAACCTAAGCTCCCTATAGACTCAGTGTAGCTTTTGGAGGGCAATTAAGAGCATCTGAATCAGAAACCTCTCTTTCTACATTTTGTATATTGGATGCTTAAGTTTCTCAGTCAGGTACCCAAGCTGGATATGCAGCATTAGAGAGTGTGGATTCCTCTGTGGAGGTAACACTGAGCAGCTTCCTCCCATTGCTATGATAACTGCTGAAACTGGAAGAAATGTCACCTTGCAGGGCATTTGATCCCCAAATCAATCAATATGGTGAAGTAAAAATGCATAGGAATAATTTATATCTACAAATATATGGAAAATTAACCTGTGTTCTCTCCTTTCCAAGGAAAAGAATTACATAGAAAATTTATTCTTGAAAATAAATAGATAATAAATTACATGAATGATGTATAAAGTCACAAAAAAGCCACACTGACAGTCTGTAAAAAAAACACTGCAAAGCATTTTATTGGTAAAAGCCTCTAAATTACTGTGACCAGGTTTTCTGGAACTTCTGCAGTGCCTGAGAGAACGTTCCTGCTCTTCCACATAAGTTCAGCAATCATTGCCCCTTATTTGTCCTCAGTAAGTTGAAACTTTATGATTTCTATGGTCTATCATTTTGAGCCTCCCCCCCTTATTTGTTAGGTGTAATTTAAGCAGTTAAAGAGTGTTTTCATTTATTCTAGGAGCCAAGTGGACTTTTTTTTTTTGTGAAGTCAAAATAATAACTCCCATCCAAAGATAATTTTTTCCTCTCACCATTTGAATTAGAGAGGTTCATAGACAAATTCCTTAGGCATTATATCTGGGTCAGATCATGGTTACCCTGTTCTTCCCATTTTTAAGTTAAAAAAAAAAAAAATCTCATAAGGAGGAATGGAATGAGGAGGAAGCCTTTAACAAAAACACTAGACAATATTCCCTGTGTGCATGCAAATGCTTTCCCCAAGATTATAAGCCAAATCCTTACTGTGTGGCAAATATTAGTAGTCCACTGACTTAAGTAGGTCAGTTCACATGAGAAAGATTAGCAAAATTCTGCTCTAAATTTGTAGTGCAATACAAATTTGAGAGACAACATTTGTGGATAACTAGCTGTACCATTTTAAACTGCTACTTATTATCAATCCCACTGATAACCTACATAAATTGATCTGGTCAAATACCTAGGGAGAGGGTGGGGGGAAAGGAACCTTTGATCAAAAACATATTAGGTATTTGTACTTTCACGGTAGTTCACAGTTCTACTTGTAAAACAACCCACTAATTGAGCTGAATACTGTACAAACAAAGGAAAAAAAAGTGCCCTATCCTAAAGAATTTACAAGCAAACTGTAAAATGGAAGAGCTATGTACAGATCAGCAGAGACATTTAAGTAAACAGTGAGTCAGTAATGAGGATGGAGTCCTGGTTTTGAGCTTTCTTCAAAAGAAGGTCATTAGAGACTTTGTGGAGAGCAGCAATAAACAACGACTGGATTCAAGAGGTTGAAAAATAACTGCATAACAAGAATAGATCGAGCTTAGAGGCAAAAGGAGGAAGACTGGCTAGCAGGTCAAGAGCTTTTTCTTTTTTTCCTCCTCCCCTAAGATGGAAGAGACTGAGCGTATTAAGATGCATTCTAGATGTTCAGTGAAAGTGTCGGGGAGAGCGAGAGGTAGGGAGGAAAGTAACAGACAAGGAGGAAAGCAAAAGACAAGGGCAGGCATGACAGACGCCAATACAGTCTGCGGGTGTCCGTAAGAAAATAGAAGAGTTGAAAGGAGGACAGGAAACAAAAACTGCATCTGTGCCAGGAGGAGAAAAAACTGATAGAAAATCATTTGAGGAGAGGAAGAAACTTGTATTTCACTTTATCAGAGTTTTGGGAAGAAGGATTGGAGAAAGGAGAAGGTAGAGAAACAAAAAAAGGAGGAGCCAGAAATTGAAGCAGGAGGCAACCAGTACCCTGAGGAAGGAATCAAAACTAGCAAAGATACAAATGGGATGGAGAATGTAAGATTTGGTAACAGTGTAGCCTAACAGTGGTCAGGAATTGCAGGTGATGAGAACAAATCTTTGGATCAACGACTGTTGATCGTGTGCGCTCATTGCATGAGAGAGGGAAGAATTAGGTGTTAGAAGGCAACTGGTCCTGAGGGCTCCTGTGTGATCCTATTTATAACCACCTGTTGAACAAATGGCTGGCCTGTTTTGCTCCCCCAAAATGTTTTTGTTCTTCTCTTAAACACATTCTCACAAAGACCTTCTATTTAGCTTTGTTATACACTTACATCAGAACGCAGCCTTTAATAATTTAAACTCTTAATATCTGAAATAGATCATTCTCAGGTACTCCAAGTCTCCATTTTACTACTCCCAAATTCATCAGTCAGTCTGAATGAGAGCAATTAAGCTTGAACTGCAACTGAAAGAAATAGTGGTTGAATATTTACATATTTTCTTTTTCTAACAAAGCTTTTCATATACAGATCATTCTGTACTTCATTTAGTAAAACGCAATGACTTTAAATAAAATGGAATTGAATTTTGAATTGGCACAAAACTTTGAATTAATTCTTTTTAAAGAACAACAGATTTAAAGCACTGTGATATCAAAAATCCTTAGAAGCTACACAAATTGGACCAAAAGCAGACTGTCTTAAAATATTACCTTAATTTAATGTTTGTGTAGTTATTGGAGGTTTTTTAGCGCTTTGACAGAATTTGCTTCTAACCATAACCTAACATGTGCAGACTCTGTGAAACAGGGCAAACTTTCCCTTCTTATCTTCAAATGTAATAAGATAGCACATAAAATTAGTCAGCTACAGAAAAATAGGACAAAATATTTAGCTAACCCTTTACAGTTATATTTCATTGCAATTGAATTTGCTCATCAAAAGAGAATATTTATGAGCCAGATGCTCTCTCGCTTTATGCATATCTAGTTTATGTAGAGAGATGTAAAAAGGTTAGCTACTGATTTCTCCAGTTAGGCCATCAGCAAATTAGCTTTGCTGTTTATTTATTTATTCATAATGTCCAGGAAAATAAGATTATATAGTACAGTCATACTCCTGTTCAGAAATACTGGAGCTCATTGGCTGCCTTTCATTTAAAAGGATAAAGCAACAAGGAATTAGAAGGTAATAAAAAGCTACTCCCCTAGTTTTCCTCCAACCCTACTCAGCACAACAGAGAAAGGACTCAGAGCTCTGGGCCAGGGTTAAGATAGCAAATCCACTCCCTTGGGTTTGAGTAGTTTTACTTCTATTTAAGAATGCTAACTTTTAAATACTGTTTTTCTCTGCTACCTAGTCCTCTCTTGTAGTTCTATCCAGAATGAACATTCAGTCTGGACCATACCCTCCCCTGTATTTGAGACTAGATCTACATTGCAAATTGCAGCAGAAATACCCAAGCTGAATTTAAACAAGTTAGATCTTAGAACAGTCCAGCCCCGATGGCAGAGACCTCAGCATGAGCTGAATGCTTTGGAGGGAAGTTACCCCACATGTGCTTAAAGTAGCACTGGTACAAACAACTTTCCACCACTGCTTATTTTGTAGACATTCAAGTACATCTCATTACATGATGCCTACTTGCAAAGGAATTAATCTTAATAGCTTTGTGATAGTAATGAGTGTATCATCAATGACTCTGATAAGAGTTTGCCTTAAAAATAAAATTCTGTATTTCCACACATTTCTGAATAGTCCCCTTTATATTTGCCTAATAGCCAAATATAACAGGATATACAGCACTACCATGCAATTCCATTTTTGATTCTTTGACAGCTAAACAAAACCAGATACTGCCAAAAGTTAATATGAAAAGTAATAAATGAAAAATTATATCAATCATAGCTCTCAAGTAAAAAGTAAATAAATTTGTCTTATTCTAACACCTCAACAGTAATTGTCTAGAATCTTTACATTTATAGCATTTCATTTATATTTTAATACACACTCTTCAGTTATTGTATATTAAATTGAATATTTATATTTAAAATGATGATGTAATGCAATAATTCTGAAAAATCCAATAGCTGCTATCACAATTGGAAAATATTCTATTATTCACAAAGGGGAAGTTTCTTCAACACACTACCTTTTGCCATGTTAAACCTAAAAATAACACCTCCCCAGACGAAATCATTTATTTTCAGCCTACATACTCTAGACACAGAATAAAATGAATGCCTTCCAGCACCTGGCGATTTTAGAAAGCAAGCAATTAAAAATTATCATCAAGTAATTTAAATTACAGAAGCCGACTTCCTTCAACATCTTTCACCCTATCTGTTCCGGTGAACATTGCACAAGGATCCTTAGCAGAGTCAGTGCCACCTTAAGGTTTGCAGAAAGCCAGAGCACAGGATGAACTGAATCCACACCATGCTCATAGTTTTCCGACACAGGAACCAGCAGCTTTGCTTTTTTTTTTTTTTTGTGGTGTACTGGTGATAGTGGTGCTAACCAACATGGAGAGCTCTGGCCTAACGTAACGACCTTTTCCACAACTGAGAGAACGCAGCCAGGATATCTGGACATAATGGTTCCTGCAAAAAGTCCACCTGAAGCAGAACTGATGTCCTGAGCTATGACATCCCTATGCCCCCAGGGCGCTCCCTGTGATACAAGCTCCTCTCTAGGGCCACTGTATCGCTTTGCCTGGGAAGCAGTAGGTTTCCCCATCCTATCACAGCAGCTGCATACGCCACAGCCCTCTCCTAGCTCCATAATGGCACATTAATCCGCAGCCTGGCAACTCTACACTGGGCACTGCTTTCAGGTGCTCCCCTCAGAGAAAGGAAGAAATTGGAAAGATAAACAGCTTCCTATCTACTGGCTTGAGTCTGGTCAGAGCCAGAGCTACCAGGCAGAAGTCGTAGTAGTGTCTGGCAACAGGGAAGAGTGCTGACAGGCCAAAATCCTGTGAGCTCGCAACCTTGGACGGCACTAAAACACCATATTAGAGACAGCGACTGCATCTTCGCCTCAGCCTTTAGTGGTTTAAAATCACATCTAAACCAAATCCTGCAATCTATCAGCTAATGAGCGCAAGGAACCAGTTAACAAGAGCATGAAGAAATTCCAGTCAACATGAACACACTCTAGGGGCAAGTTTGCATTTGGCAAATTTCAGAATACAATAACAGATTCCAGCAGAATCTAGGTTTAGCTAGAGAGACGGAAAGCAAGGATGCAAAATGATAAGGGAAGGAAAAGCAGAAAGACCAGGCAAGATGCCAAAAGGAGAAGCTGGAAATGTTCCCAGAACTTACTAATTTGGAGATTAAGCCTATTCACTGACTGCATCAGGAATGGGAATAGTGGTCCAAGGGAAGAGCAGAGGACAAGGAATCAAAGATCAAGCGCTAATTCTGGCTGTGAGGCTTTAGCAAGGTCATTTTCCTTCCTTGTGCTTTTTTATTCTTCCACTGTCTTGCCTATTTAAACCAAAAATTACATGGGCATAAACACTGTCTTCCCCACTGAAGTCATCAAATGGAGACTGATGCAGGACCCCTGAGCAATGCTGATACTTATGAGACGCTGTTCCCAAGCTAATAAAGCTCATCTGTCCCTAAAACAAGCTTTTCCTTTAAAACACAAGGCAGATAATTTACTCCACAGCAAACAGCATCACAGAAAAAGACGATGTAGAAACTACAGCCTCCTAGAAGAAGGGTTCAAGATGAGTCCCAGATAGAAAACCTGTTACTGACAGGGCCTGTCACTGCCAAGCAAGCCAGGCACACTGATGGACAAACAAAACTGGAGCTTGAGGAGGAAGGCAGGGTTGGGGACAACTGTTGAAACAAATGCTTCCAGCTTAGCCTCTACTTACAACAAAGGTTACCCTGCTCCCAAGTGTTTCTCAAATTGAACTATAAATATAAAAAAAAAAAAAAATATATATATATATATATATTCCAAACAAGAAATAATATGTTGGGGTTGGTATCATTGCATTACATGCTGGAGAAAACAGACTATTCATTTTACAAACTTAGTTTAGTTTTAGAAATATTTTATACAGATGTTCATTAATTTACATACTTACAGCATCACTTGCATATACTAGGTATGAAGCAGCATCCACCTTGTTAGCGCTGCCTGGTGTGGATGGGGCACTCTCTCTAAAGTGATATCCATGATAGCATCCTTGCTCTGAATTACCCTACAACATCAGCAGCTCACTACCATGTTCTACTGTTGTGCAGAGGAGCAAAAAGTTTTGAGATGTATGCCTTTGCATGCAAACCTATAAAATCACGATGGCATGCAGCTTATTCCTTTTATGCACACAAAAAGCAGGAAATCTATCTATGCTACTAAAAAATTATGAACCTGCAAAGCAACTATAGGTCCTGAGAAGGATAGCTAAAATCCTGCTGGAAAGGGCTGGAAATCATGAAGGGAAGATATTTCCGTGGCTGTTCATGATGAACAGATCACAGGCACGAGAGCATGCAGCACTAGAGGTTGCTGATGGGCACTGTCACAACAGTGGAGACTCAGGAGCTGAACACTGTGCTGCCTCCCTGGCACTTCACTCAGCACACTCTCAGAAATGGTTTCCAGACAAGACCTATCACTCCATAGCCAGGCAAGGCAGCAATTAAAAAAACTAACTTCATACCCTAAGACAAGATGACCCACATCCCAAATAACTTTGTTGATGTCAGGCTCTGGAGTGGAATGTGAAACTAGCTGGGATGGGAAAGCCTGAAAAGAGACTAACAGAGAACCTGCAAATACGCACATGGTGTGAAATAATTATAAAATTGTCACTTGGAGGCACTGGATAATCCAAAGAAATTATGCTTTAAAACACATAAGAGAAAGTGGCCTGAAAAAGGAATTTAGAGCAGGGATACAGGCACTGACAGAAATCCCTTAGACTTTGAAGACATACTTGTGTAAGAAAGGAATTGGGAAGAGAGGAAGGAAACCTAGTGAGAACAGTATTCAAACCCACGCTAAGAATCACCTATATCCTTCCTGAATAGGAATGGACTAAAACACACATTTAAGCAGTATCCTGATGCCGCACCTGTGTGGTAAGGCTACTACACAGTCAAAAGACTGCAAAAGCAAAGCAGTTTCTGAAATAGCTTCCAAAAATCAGCATTCTGAAAGGATTAATCTGATAAGATATAGAAGTCCTGGAGAGATGGAGCTTGAACAATTTCAACAGAAAAAAAAAAAAATCAAGGGACAAGACATCAAAGCAGGTACAAAGAGACAAACTTTCTGCACAAGATCAAGAGAGGAAACAGAGGAAATTCTTTTAAATATTATCATCTGTCATAAAATATGAGAAGCTGCCTGAGAATTTCTAACACCTCTAAAACATTTTGGAGATTTAAGCAAATAATTAAAAATCAAATCAAATTAGCAGATTGTATTCACTTTCACATTAAAAAGCAAACCACAGCCACCCTTTCTAACGTGTTGCTAATTCAGAACTCAAAATATTTCAGGAAATAATAATTCAGGAACAATTCCTGCACATGGCAAGTCTATTAAACAAAATCAACATACAGGATCATTTATTACTGTCTTGGCATTCAACATAAAATCATACAAAGATGACAGCTTTGAAGGGAACTTAGGCCAAAAGACTATGCTTTTCACAAGACTGCAGAGAAATGACATGACATGAAGGACATTCATCCTGATTCCTTCCTTCCACCAATGTGTTTAATTAACTCAAATAGGTATCGCGCAAACAGCTTTTTCTCCAGCATTACCTTACACCCCAAACAGTAGTTACATATTTCTCTGTTCTACAATAACTAAGGACACATGCAAATCCAGCTATTCAGGAGTGGCTGCAGATCCCAGTCATCCTGAGCCAGTGACAAGGAACTGCTGCAGAACAAAAAAAAAAAAAAAACCAAGCTGTTCTAGAAAATGATACAGCCCTAAATTTTTTCTTGTACATACAATTTACTGCAATATTGTTTGTACAGCCTCAAGAGAGAGAAAACCTCTCAAAACAACAAATTGCATGAAAATAAACAATGATTTTGCTGTTAGCCTGTCCTCTAGATCATCCAAATATTTAAATTACTGTAGCAGCTGAAGTACAGTAAAAAATGCTGCACCTGCTGTAAGAGCTGCAATCTTTGAAATAATACTCACTTGGTAAAACAAAAGCTAAAAATAAATTCGAGCTATTAAAACAGAAAAAGAAAAAAAACCACCTAACAGAAAACAAACACATAAGCATTCAATGGTGGAGAAAAAAAGTAAATTGTAAGCAGAAATGTAGATAGAAAGGTATCACTGAATGAAAATAAAAGTTTATAAGACATGCTAAACCCCAAATTTTGAGGAGTATAAACCTTCATATTACATTGCAGTGAACAGCAAATGCACCTAAATGTTGTGTTCCACTTCTGGCCACCCCCATATCAACAGAAGGAATTAAAATTCAGAAAAAAAGAACAAACCACAGAGGTGATTTGGCACCGGAAACAGAGAATTACAAGGTAAACAATGACTGAGAAGACTTGTCATAGGAATAAATTGAAAGGAATGGAAGCACAAACATCAGAAGGAATTATTTTTACCATGGCTCAAGACATAGTAAGTGCAAGTTAAATAAAGGAAAACACGTTGCTCATTTTGAACTATATTTACAAGAGAAAGTATAACCGGAAAGTTATTAATTGATTTTTCAACCTAATAAAGGACTAAGTACCTACAAATTAAGTGTCGCAATGAAAACAGCAGAGGTGCCTGGCCCCAAAGAGAATCTGGAAACGCAGGGTGAAATGCTCAGTTTATCCAGTGCAGAAACTGCCAATTCAGGGGGGAACTCCCTAGAATCAGCACCCTGAAACACTAAACACAAAGACAAGTATCAAAGAATTGCTTAGGTTGGAAAAGACCTTTAAGATCATCTAGTCCAACCATTGACCCTACTCTACCACGTCTGGCACTAAACCATGTCTCTAAGCACCACATCTACATGGCTTTCAAACACATCTAGGGATGGTGACTCAACCCCCTCCCTGGGCAGCCTGTTCCAATGTTTGATAATTCTTTCAGTGAAAAATTTTTTCCTCATGTCCAGCCTAAACCTCCCCTGGTGCAACTTGAATGCGTTTCCTCTTGTCCTATCGCTAGTTACTTGGGAGAAGAGACCGGCGCCCATCTCACTACAGCCTCCTTTCAGCTAGTTGTAGAGAGCAAGAAGGTCTGCCCTCAACCTTCTCTTCTCCAGACTAAACAATCCTCATAAGACATGTTCTCCAGACCCCTCACCAGCTTTGTTGCCCTTCTCTGGACACACTCCAGCACCTCAATGTCCCTCCTATACTGTGGCACCCAAAACTGAACACAGTACTCAAGCTGCAGCCTCACCAGCGCTGAGTACAGGGGCACGATCACTTCCTTACTCCTGCTGGCCACACTATTCTTGATACAGGCCAAGATGCCGTTGGCCTTCTTGGCTACATGGGCGCACTGCTGGCTCATGTTCAGCCGGCTGTCCACCAGGACCCCCAGATCCTTTTCTGCCAGGCAGCTTTCCAGCCACTCCTCCCCAAGCCTGTAGCGTTGCCTGGGGTTGCTGTGACCCAGGTGCAGGGCCCGGCACTTGGCCTTGTTAAACCTCATGCAGTTGGCTTCAGCCCATCGATCCAGTCTGTCCAGATCTCTCTTCAGAGCCTTCCTACCCTCAAGCAGATCAACACTGCCGCTTAATTTGGTGTCATCTGCAAACTTACTGAGGGTGCACTCAATCCCCTCGTCCAGATCATCAATAAAGATATTAAACAAGGCTGGCCTCAAAACTGAGGCCTGAGGAACAGTAGGTTCCACTCTGGAGTTCAGAGGTCTCAAATAAGATCACAAAAGATACATGCTTGCTGATGTAAGATCTACAGCCTGAATACGAATATAGTCCTAATACTTGGTGCCACTGAATATTCCCTGAAAAAAATAGGAGACAGTCTTACCTTATTATATAACAGCATGCTTATAACTCATATGGGAAATCCAGTATCATTTCATTTTGGTTAAGGAGAAAAAAATTCTGGGTATGGACATTTACCATACCTCCTGCTGCAGCTGCACCAGGTGTCAACAAAAAAATGCAGTATTTGCGGAACCAGAAATTATTCCAACTAAAAAGAACACATATCTGTGTCTTAGTGATTGAGATGCTCATCATAGGAAGGGAAATTGTGAGCTTTCTGAGCCCAACCTGAGGTCAGTTCAAGTTTTTGCACTTGCAATTACTTTATGCACATGAAAGAAACAGTCATCCAAACAGGATCTGGAACCACAGCTACATGCAACTGTGTGTAAGAGGAAATTCAACCTTGCAAAGGAGGCAACAGGGGCCCTCACCCAACACAGGCCCCAGCATAACTTGCTGTTGGAAAAGAAAGGTCTGCTAAGCAAAACCAAGCCCTAGCACGTCACTAACCACTTTAACAGAAAAGAAGGGGAGGGGTGGCCGCTTAATGGTACAATTTTTGCTGAACTCTGCAAAAAACTATATTTAACCTTACTTACAGCTAGACAGGAACTAACACAGTTGCTGAGCAAGCATAAATATTAGGCCTTAAAATATCTATAGTCTGTAACAGAATGAACTAATTTCAACTAATGAATTGCTGAGCCAGCACAACGAAAAGACGAGAGCATGGGAAAAGTAACGCAATAATGGTATGCTTAAGACAATTATAAATCAAAGAAAAGAGATCAATGTCTCTAAGCTTCAAGGAACTACTCTTCAGGGAGTGGCGAGGAAGACCATCTATGAGACACTATGCCTAAGGGCACAGTGACCAGTGATCTAAGGACTGGAATGGAAACAGTAAAACAACAAGTGAGCAGTATGGGAAACCAGGGAAGAAAGATGTGGGTCATGGCTGTTTTAAGGGGATAAAGGAAAACCCAGAACTCATCAAGGTGGGTGCAGCAGAAGAGGATCAACACCGCAGGCCCAGCAGCAGAAAAATGACTGTTGTAGAGATGAGTACTTCTTGGAACAACCTTGATGCACCAGAAGGGATGTCCTTCACAGAATCACAGGGGTTGGAAGGGACCTCTGGAAATCATCTAGTCCAACCCCCCTGCCAGAGCAGGGTCACCTACAGCAGGTTGCACAGGATGGCGTCCAGGCGGGTTTGGAATGTCTCCAGAGTCGGAGACTCCACCACCTCTCTGGGCAGTCTGTTCCAGTGCTCTGCCGCCCTCACAGTAAAGAAGTTCCTCCTCATGTTCAGATGGAACTTCCTGTGTTCCAGTTTGTGCCCATTACCCCTTGTCCTATCACTGGGCACCACTGCAAAAAGACTGGTCCCATCCTCCCGGCACCCTCCCTTTAAGTATTTATAGGCATTGATGAGATCACTTCTGAGTCTTCTCTTCTCCAGACTAAAAAGACCCAAGTCCCTCAGCCTTTCCCCATAAGAAAGATGTTCCAGTCCCCTAATCATCTTTGTAGCCCTCTGCTGTACCCTCTCTAGCAGTTCCCTGTCCTTCTTGAACTGGGGAGCCCAGAACTGGACACACTACTCCAGGTGCGGCCTCACCAGGGCAGAGTGAAGGGGGAGGATATCCTCCCTCGACCTGCGTGCCACACTCCTCTTGATGCACCCCAGGATGCCATTTGCCTTCTTGGCTACAAGGGCACATTGCTGGCTCATGGTCATCCTGTTGTCCGCCAGGACTCCCAGGTCCCTTTCCACAGAGCTGCTTTCCAGCAGGTCAGCCCCTAACTGGTACAGCCCCAAGTGCAGCACCTGACACTTGCCCTTGTTGAACTTCATTGGGTTTCTCTCTGCCCAACTCTCCAGCCTGTCCACGTCACGCTGAATGGCAGCACAGCCTTCTGGTGTGTCAGCCACCCCTCCCAGTTTTGTGTCATCAGCAAACTTGCTGATGGTACACTCTACCCCTTCATCCAGGTCATTGATGAATATGTTGAACAGGACTGGACCCTGGGGAACACCACTTGTCACAGACCTCCAACTAGACTCTGTGCCACTAGTCACAACCCTCTGAGCAATGTCTGCCAGCCAGTTTTCAATCCACCCCACTGTCCATTCATCCAACCCACACTTCCTAAGCTTGCCTATGAGGATGCTGTGGGAAACAGTGTCGAAAGCCTTGCTGAAGTCAAGGCAGACAACATCCACTGCCCTCCTCTCATCTACCCATCCAGTCACGCCATCGTAGAAGGCTATCAGATTAGTCAGACATGACTCCCCCCTCTTGGTAAATCCATGTTGGCTACTTCTGAGAACCTTCTTTTCCTCTAGATGCTTTGAGATGAAGCCCAGAATGAGCTGTTCCATAATCTTTCCAGGGGTGGAGGTGAAGCTGACTGGCCTGCAGTTTCCCGGGTCTTTCTTCTTGCCCTTTTTGAAGACCGGAGTGACATTGGCTTTCCTCCAGTCCTCAGGCACCTCGCCTGTTCTCCAGGACCTTTCAAAGATGATGGAGAGCGGCCCAGCAATGACTTCTGCCAGCTCCCTCAGCGCTCACAAATGCATTCCATCAGGACCCACGGACTTGTGGATATCCAGTTTACTTAACTGATGTCTAACTTGATCCTCCTCAATCAAGGGAAAGTATGCATTTTGCATCGTTCTATTCAAAGAAATTTAATCTAAAGGCTTACGTGGTAACACAATTAGAACTGTAACTTCTATGACTCCTTGGACAGTAATTAAAAGTGGCTTCTTAATTATTCAATTTATCTACAACAAACCAGGAAGATTTAACTTTCATTTGTGCCAATGTAACTGATAGATGTAAGCATTTCAAGTTCACCAGAAAACACATGAATAAACCAGTAATTTAATACAATATCGTTTCAGAGAAAGCACAGTAAACTATCTATCTACATATATATTGGCAAGTAAAATAGAAAACGCAAAAGCCATTTAACCTGAAAGCTTAACTGAAGTTCTTTAATAACACTGTGGCTAACCAAATCCCTTTCTAAAGGCATGCTGTTCACTAGCTACTTGTCTACAGTGATGGAGAGGCTCAGAACACAGAGGTTTGATCTCTACTTCATATTTATAAAATAACACTTGAGAACTGCAGTCTCGTTGGTCTCTTTTAGCTGGGCTGAAGCGGGGTTTGAGCTTGAAGGCTGCAGGGAGAAGGGCTCTTGCAATCCCAAGGAGGCAGAGCCCCTCATTTCTTAGCAGCAGCTACAGCCCCCAGAACTGGGGGTCTGGAAGCCAATACACCAGATTTTTGCCAATCCACCCCTCCCATTTTGCACAGCAGCCACATCCAGCCTCTGTATTTCACTAAAACAACTATTTTTAACTGTAGAGATTTTTGATAATATAACTGCTTTCAGTTTATTCTGTTCTAGCTGAGGCTTCCCCAGAAAGCATTTTTTTCCTTCTTGCAACACTACACCAGTATCACTTGAAAAAAGGTTTAATGCCTCAAGAATCCCAAATCTGTCATTTTTATTTACTGAGTGCTCTCTGAGCTTGACTCCTTTGCCCTCACTTTGACAGGATGACCCCTGATCACAGGGCATTCACCGTAACAAGGATTTACTAAGATTTCACTGGACTGCAAGCGATTTCCTATAGCCGAGACTCCTAAATTTAAAAATTCTGAAAGACTATCAATTTTTTTGACAGAAATAGCCTTTCTGCATGAAACAACGTTCACTACAATGACCCTGTATTCTGAGCAAAAAAGTCTTTCCATTTCACCATTTTGAAACGCATTTTGTTGAAATGCAAGTTGGCTTTTGGACTAAAGCATACAAGTAGTAATACTGGATTTCCATATTTTGCCACATTATGTAAATTTTCCAAAATGGAAATAGTCCAGAATCAAATGGAAAGACGTGTTTCATTGGAGTGAAAATATTAATTGTGCTTCAGAGAGTATGGAAATTCATATAAGGTAGCTACCCAGTATCGATCCTTCCACCTTCAAGATGACAGTAATCAGATAGGATGAAGGCAGCAAAGAGTCCCATACGTGCCGCTGGCAAACAAAACTGGGGACAAGCCCATTCACAGCTTCCATCATCAGCAATAAGGAATCACAGACAACCAGAAAACACAGTTTGGGAGCAATAGAGCTGATTAAAGAGGCAAAATCACCCCAGCCCTTGGAAATAACTGCTGTTACCACCATTGTAAATATATCAAAAAGAAACAATACAGACACAGGACTGTAGAAACAACATGGCTAATGGAAAATTTATTATTTGAAGCTAGGAAAAACTTCAATAATGTTATTTAACAGCATGATATTTCTGTAGTACTGCCATATTTCTAGCCAATTGTCAGGAAAAATGAGTAAGAACTAGTATATATAATACCTTACATTTTATGGATACCTCATTAAGATTTCATATTCACATTTGACAGTCTTATGTTTGAGATCTGACCATACCAGCAATTGCTACTGCTTGAATTACTATAAGTCTGTGAGGTCATTAAGACTTTATGATGACATCATTCAAATATCACAATGTGAACTCATGAAATAATGATGGTATTCAGTTGTAACCAAAATCAAATGAAGGAAAGACTATATAACACCCAACAGGAAAACAGTATTTGTCCTTGAAACACAATGGAGAGCACACATGGGAAAATTTGATATTTTCAAGTTATGGGATGATCTTTGATTCCTTCTGCTCTTAGAAACTCATCTTACATTTTCACATCACCAGTCCCCAAAGCCAGCACTTCGCAGTGGTGGGGGAGGGTACATTACCCAGCTCTTTAACAAAAACTGGGTTTCTGCCAAATTAAAGAGGGTGAACTGGAAAGCTCCCAGTTATTCACTGAAATAGCTGGAATTTGCCCAATAACTCTAAGATCATGAAGTTCAACACAGGGAAGTGCAAAGTCCTGCACCTGGGGAGGAACAACCCCAGGCGCCAATATGTGCTGGGAGCCACCCAGCTGGAAAGCAGCTTGGCAGAAAACGACCTGGGGATCCTGGTGGACACCAAGTTGGACATGAGCCAGCAACGTGCCCTTGTTGCAAAGACGGGTAATGGTATCCTGGGCTGCATTAGACAAAGTATTGCAATCAGGTGGAGGGACATGATCTTTCCCCTCTGCTCAGCACTGGTGAGGCTACACCTGGAGCACTGTGTCCAGTTTTGGATCCCCAACACAAAAGAGACATGTACAGACTGGAGACAGTCCAGCAAAGGGACACAAGAATGACGAAGGGATGGGAGCATCTCTCATATGAAGAAAGGCTGAGAGAGCCGGGTCTGTTCAGCCTGGAGAAGAGAAGGCTCAGGGGGATCTTATCAATGTAAATAAATACCTGAAGAGAAGGTGTAAAGAAGACAGAGCCAGGCTCTTTTCAGTGGTGCCCAGTGACAGAACCAGACACAATGGGCACAGACTGAAACACAGAAAGTTCCCTCTGAACATCAGGAAACACTTTTTTACTGTGAGACTGACCGAGCACTGGCACACGTTGCCCAGGGAGGTTGTGGAGTCTCCATCCTTGGAGATATTCAAAAGCCATCTGGACACAGTCCTGGGTAACTGGCTCTAGGTAGCTCTACTTGAGCAAGGGTGACCAGATGACCTCCAGAGAGGTCCCTTGCAACCTCATACATTCCGTGATTCTGTAAGATCACCTTGTTACAGGCAAAGTTCAAGAATAAAAGAGCAGGTAAGCATATGGTTGCAGTATTTGAAATAGTAACAAAGAAATACAAAGAGAATAACAGAAATGCAAGTCTACATTTTATTTAACAATCAGATTCCCGCTCAGTCACTTCAAGACCACACAAAATTTGGCAAGATGGTAAATTTTTCCCAACCTCCACTCTGCAGCTGAGTTGTCCTACAGCTTGTCTGTGCAGGTAAGCATCACCACAGTTATGTCCTGTAAGACAGCTCTGGCCATCATAGGTGGCAGGGCTGATTCAGGGCGTTCAGACCACCCAACCCTATCCCCAGTATTGAGGACATCTGGGGATGTCACACGAGCTACCAGAGAATGAAGAGTCGCTCTCCTCCCCTTCTCTTCCCCAGCTTTGGGCATGCCTGAACTAGAACATTCTTTCAGCTTCAAGATTATTTTGCTTGTGTCTCTCTTGTAATACCATTAAAGTTCTTGAAAACTTTTAAAGTCACATATCGTGAGAAATACTAATCACAACAGTAATTCTTTGAAATTCTGTTGCTGCCACCAATGGTAGAGTTTCTGCCATTAACAATAGCCTAACTCACTCCTACTTCATTTTATGCTGAAGGGCTGATACTATTGCATTGCCTATATTCTGTTTGGAAAAAAGAAAAAAAAAATCCATTTAGAATGGATTCACAACAAGCTAGACTTCGACCCTTAGTTTTGACTTTGCCTGCCTTTTGTTTGTTTGTGAAGCACTGTAATTGTTTACATACAATATAAATTGAATCTGTGGCATACAAAATCCGGACTCTGCAGACTCTGTAGGTAACCTAGGGTTATAGGTTAAAAAACATTGACATCATGACAAATTGCTGTAATTTGAGGAATAATCTCAAATCCTGCTGGGACACAATTGAGTCTGTGAGCCTAGCTGTTAATGATAATAAAAGCTGACACAGTAAAAATGATAAAATTAAAGAGAACACCCAGTAATATAAGTACCTCCAACGTATGACATTGACGATCCAGTTAAGGGGGCTGGTAAAAATCTCATTCGCAAATAACTTAATGCTCCATTTCTAGTTACAGAAAGCTCCACTCATTTGTGGAAATGCAACCACTAAGTGCTTTTGTCTTTTCTTGTTTACATGCTATCTGTTTGTCATAGTTTTAAAAATGTGCAGTTTTCATAATATCTTCAGTAATGCAAGGTCATAATTCCACTTTCTGATTAGTTTGTATCTATGTACCAATAGACAAAAACCGTATTTTTAATGTAGTGCACCCATGATACCTTTCTCTGTGTCTTCGACATATCATAAACCAGCTGGCAACATAAAATATAAATTGGCTAGCTATAACAACAGATGAATCATTAATTACTTTCTCTGTACCAAAATAAGAGAGACCAATTTTACAGTATCAAATGGCATGTGTAGCTGCTAATTAAAAATTATATTTAAAAAAACCCCAAAACTCAATGAGCATTATTTAAAACACTAACATATATTGCTATTTTAAAATATTAATATTTTTCAGAATTTTAAAACATGGTTACTGAGTTTTGCTCTGGCTTTACTTCTTTATTTTTATTCTCCAACAGTAGCTAAATATTATGGACTAGTGCATATCATTACAAGCATCATAAGATTTTTATTCACTCTTCATACTGAATTGTGTCTTTCACAGGCCTCACTTTTCAGATCATTATTCTCAGCTTTGCAGATCACAGGGTAGTGTCTTCTCACAAAGACAATTTACGAGAGAAGTAAACCATATGCCGGTAATGTTAAAAATCACAGAGATCCCGAAACTAAAGCTAACAGGATTCTGACATCTCTTCCTTCTGACAGTACACTTAACAGGGGTTTGGGAGTTTTTCCATCAAAAATTGGCTGTAAAATAAAAATAATAATAATAATAAAAAAGAATACAACAAGGGAATAGGTAGATTGGAGAAACCTAAGAAACCACTTGGATTTGCTTTAGAAGTGCAGGAAGACTCAGATTCATCCTTTGGACTGGATGCTGTGATAAAGTCTAAAACAGTAACACCACTGACACTTGGCTTGCTTCCAAATCTTTTCCAGCTTAATCCCTAAAATAAGCACTCAAAATTGAAGATTGCAAGGTTAAAAAAATGCTAAGTCTTTATTCATAATTAGCAGCCAACTGCTACTGCTACCCTTTCTTATCATACAGAAAATGAATGCAATTGATCTGCCTTTGAATGGCAAATTGCATTTGCAATTATTTCCAGGGTTTTTTACATCACTGAAAACTGGGCATGGGGATCCAAAGCTGCACACTCAGCCTGTTATCTTCATGCAGTGGATTCTGAAGGTAACAACTGTTAGACAGAATGTCCGGTATCTTTCAGCACACTTCTATGTTGCACAAAGTATAGGTGTCTACAGTTTTGTATTACCACTTATCAAAGATGTTCTGAAATTTCTACTGGCTTATTTTCACAAGTTATTTATCTTATTCTCCTCAGACAATTTCTCATAAGATCTTGTCTTTCCTCTACTCCTTGCCATATCCAGCAGCTTCTCACTGACACCTGCGAAAGCAAGCATCAGGGCCTGGCCAACCAATTCTCTCCTTAGTAGGATTTTCTTTTATTGAGGTAGGAGCCTTATCAAAGGAAGTGTCTTCCAAGCGTCCATCCATAGAACAGAGAGGGGAAATACTGCCCAAGCAAAAATATGTGCAACAGGTTTTCATTCAGGGCACACATTTAACCACATCAAGGCTGATAAGGAAAAGCAGCATGAAGCCCTTCACTGATGTGAAGCATATCATGTGAAGAAACAGCTGTAAGACAACTTCATCAAAAGCCACGGGTCCCCAGCATAAGTTGATTGATCTGGTCATTTCTTCACCCAAAGTGCTGTCACTGACCTCTGTGTTGCCCAATAGGCTTCTGTCAAGTTCTGCACTCTTCACAAAGCTATTAAAGATCTCCAGATCAAAGAGTTTTAAAGTTTCAAGTTCAACTTTTGAAGTAATGTTCCAAGAGGAATATTTCCTATCTAACAAGATTGTCAGAAAAATTTCTACAGCCAAGTGTTGTGAACTGTAATCAAACACACAATTAATTACAATGAAAACATTGACCTTGCTCTAAACACTCCAGCATATGGGAAATAGTTCTAATTATTTGGTTTGTCAAAAAAGGTGAATCATTTATTCAATTTTAATTTTCAGTAAGAATAAAGTATTCTAAATACAAATGTATTTTAAAACTGTACCACAACAGAGCAATTATAATTATACAAAGTTGATGAGTGCTTTGTCCTACTTTCTACAGCAGGTTTTTGCAGCATTCGGCACCCAGGTTTTTATACGTTTCCTATCAATATAAAGCAGCACTATACAAACAAATCAAGGCTCCACATGAGGGACTGATTCCATTCCTTATTTCACAAGGATCTTCACTGGTTTCACAAAGGACTCCCTCTTGAAGAAGTCTGATTTTATAGGAACTTTTGCATGGATGAGATTATGCAAGATTGGGGCTCTTCTTGCTTTGTTCTTGTACAAATGAGCATCTGCTTTGGCACACTTGGCACTTACCTACATTTCCAAAATTCAAGTGTTTTTCTTGGCACATCCTCAGCCCTTGAAGAGAACCAAAGATGTAATAAAACTGCAAGAGTGGCATAGCTTCTTATTTTGACAGTATAATTTTGAAAATGCTTATACAGTATAAGATGTAAAATTTGTAATTTTACTCTCCCTAAAAACAACCAAAAACTACAACAAGTTCTGAAACACAAACTATGTGCAATTCAACTACATTACACATGCTAAAGGAGAATATCCAGTACATAAAAGAAAGAACTTTACCAAGATCTTTTAAGCACTACATCATAATTTATGATGAAAGAAAGAAAATAATTTCTAGTAGAGCTGCACTGTACTTCTACAGAAACTAATGACAAGTGTGAAAAATTATGCTAAAAATATAGACAACACAAACATGCAATAAAAGGTCTCATAAGTATCTTTATATTTGCCATTACGACACTAGGCCATCAAAAGAAGCAGCTGATCTTTACTACACAAACAGATTCTTTCAAATCTAGCCTTACCAACTTTCAAATCTGTTTCCAGTGATTAGAGAAAGATCTACATTGAAGAAAACAGATAATAATATAATTAATATAAATACAAAATAATATAAAAGATATACAATAATGAAAAAATAACAAAACAGAATAGATTTTAATGCTTTTTTAAAAGTTGCAGAAGAACAGTTAAATGTATCTAATATTATCCAAAGAAGATTTTGAATAAATGAGCAATGGAAACCTGACTCTTTCTTAATAAGGGTACTTAGGTATTCCAGGGTTCATTGCAAAGGTGAAGAACACAAGATAAACTTAGATTTTATAATCAGCTCAATAACATGTTTGAACCTGGATTTACAGTTCCCACTGGGAACTTAAAGAATGAAAAAGAAGCCAGAGCAATCCATGACATGGCTTTTTCATGACGTACCTGCACAGCTATAAAAAGTTAACAGCTAAACAGAAGAACTCAAAAATTATTTTCCTTTTTTAATGCAAGCACCACAGTTTAAGAAAGTGGCTACCTCCAGGTTTCAAAGTGAGTCTAAGGACTAATCTAGGGGCCAGGCTCTTCAGTTACTAGTCTCAGGAATGCCCTTTGCATGAAGAAATTTTAAAGGACAAAAGATGCAGAATCTAATAATAAATAAAGATAAAACATAAATTAATATGACGACGGACAGGACACTGATCTTACTAATACTGTTTATATAATATATTTACAATGTAAAATTATATCTCTAAAGGTGTCAACTCTTGTTCAAAATCAGCTACACTTTTGGAAGATTATGGAGAAATAATTTGAACAGCACCATCAATATTAAAGACTATATGAAATGTTATCTTAAAGTCACATTTAAGCTACGTATATAAAGTTGCACATATTATGTAACTGGACATTACCCAATACTGTAGACAAATCTGAGATCTTTATTAAAACAAATTTGGGAGTTGGCTTTTGTGGCTCATCAACTAAATAATAACTAGTAAAATGACTTGGTAATGCAGAAGTTTTAGGGACAAATCAGGAAGAAAAGACTCTCAACCGTCATGACTTTAAAAATATTTTTATGCAATTTGTGAACTGAGAATACAGTTATAGGTGAATTTCTCACTTTCATATTGTATTACCGAGGCTTTCATCTCTCTTTTTTAAAAATATGCTGAACTTCAAGTAAACTTTCGTCAGGATTTCAGGACATGACCCATTTTGAAGATGCACCTTACTATATTCTGAAGATGTATATTATCTAACACAATACAAATAGGTCAGTGCTTCTGTTCTAGTTCTTTTTGTTATAGCCAAAATCAGTACAGACTAAAATTAATACACACAGCAGATAAAGAAAATAGAAGTTATTACCATAGCAATACTCAAGAGATAGAACCAGGTCACAAAAACTAGAAAAAATGCAGAAGCATCACTTCAAAAATCAATAGGCAGTATGAAAGGATGAGTTTAGCAACTGCAAAAATAATTGTGCATTAAGCAAATAACCACTATACAAGGAATGGAAAAGGTGTTCAGCAAACATGTTCAAAAGTACATAATCAGTAATCCATATCACTACAGTATTACTAAAGCATAAGGTGATATACCAGCAAGCCTCTGACTTTTAAGCAGAAAATCATTTAAGCAGAAAATCAATAACTTATAGTCATAAAACTTCATAAAACAGAAAGGTAAGAAGCTGCCAGGATCAATTTAAATCTATAAGCCAAAGCAGTTTATACTTAAGCCCACAAATGTAAGTCAAATACCATTTCCTTCTAAGGTTATATTACACTCAGTAAGGCACAAAGACATGTTTTTCATCATATATATGATGCAGTACAAGTTAAAGAACAAAGTCTAGCCACAGTTCTCAATTTTCTTGTAATCACAACTGATGGTCAAATAAAATCCAAAAATATTATGAAACTGATTATCAATTGCAATTACAAGCCAAAATTAATGTCCGTATTACTGGCACCATGTAGAAAGCTAGCATGTGGATGGTGATAGCCATGGGATGCCCCTTCTGTTCTTGACAGAAACAAAGGATTCCTTTGGCCTCTTGTACTGGCCCCTTCCTCCCCCTGCTTCCTTCCTAGCTCACTCAGTTCTGGGAACACACCCTCTGTTTTAATTGCCAAAATATCAGATGTATAAATTAACATTATAAAAATTCCTTAATTCTAGTTTCATTCTAAAAACATGCAAAAAGACCTATACCACCATATAACCAAACTGTGCCAATTCTTTAACATGCTGCTTTTCCTGTACGTTACATTCTCATTCCCCAGTCATCTTCTGTTTGTGTCTTTCAGAAGATCAGCCCTAAGGGACAAGGATACAATATTTGTATGCTTTACAGCAACATTTATGTACCACCCTTCTCTTACATAATAGTGCTGCCATATGACAAACTTTCCAGCTCTGTAAAGGACAACGTCAACAAGATGCACCTTCAGAATTTACTCTGCATTTGCAGCAGATTCTTTTTTAAGCAGTTCTTATTCCCTTTACTAAAACAAGATTGAGTATGTTTGAGCATAAAGGAGAGTGAAAATCCAACAGTTGCAACAGCAGGTATAACCAGGAGCTGCAAATAAGAGCATAAAATCAGCCGTACATGCTCAAAGACCCCTGTATCTCAGCATCCTGTCAGGAAGAGCAGCCTCAGGAGGAATATGAAGAACAGGGGCAGCACACAGAGTCCTCTCCTGGGCTCTAGCAATTTGTAGGTCAGGGACTACCTCAGAATGCAGCTTTTGGATTTCAGCCAGTCTCTCCTGGATCTTTATTCCATGAATGTATACAATTGTTCTCGAGCATATGAAAACTATCGATGCCCTGTCCTGTGGCAAGAAGGTCCACAAAGTGTTCTCTGTCAGGGAATTTTTAATAGTGTACAGGGATACTTACGCAAAAGCAATTTTCGCCCAACTTATAATTATTTTAATCAGAAAACAGAAAATTCGAGGGGGGTGCATTTTTTTGAAATGAAATGCTTTTTAATTAGATTATCTCAGAGTTTAATGTAGTGCTTTTTAAATGCAAGATCAGTTAGGGCTTTTAAGTCTGAACATTAGCATATTGCAACTTCTGGTAAGAAATGGCAACATTTAGAACACCCGCTGGCTCTTAACAAGAGCAGCTTGCCTCATACAGAAACATGGTATGATCAGCAGTACATCTCTATCACGTCTGTGGACATGGCAACTGAGACAGTCTTGCATCCTGCTCCAGTTACAGTGGGTTGTTTCCCATAGACATTGCTGTGGACTAGCACCTTCCAGATAACTAGATTCACGTTCACACTGCACAGCACTAGGCTTGTATCTCCTCCTGGCTACATATGGTGTCCCTGAGACACAATGACTTGTTTTGTTGGGGGATTTTTTCAGTTCAAAGTGCTTGAAATGCTGAGAAAGTTGTGTTGCACCACACCAGAACTACAGCATGATGCCAGAAGCACATGCATAAAAGTAGGCTAGGGCGTACAAAGATGCTAGTACTGATGGGACAATGCTGAAGCACAGTCAAACTTGGCACGGTTCACATGCGTACTGCCTAGAGCAGACCTTGAATACACCATATTTCTTGCTGTGCCTGAGTTTTCTCTTGAAGAGAACGACTTCAAAAGGAAGTGCAGGAACTAAATTATCACATCAAGTGAGCAAAGTGTGGGGTCCAGCCAAATTGGCACCGTGGAGACACTGTGGCTTTGTCTACATTGCAAACCTAAAGAGTCAGAGTATTGGTCTGGGTGCTGGCATGCAATTTCTGTACCATTAGGCTGTTACTACAGCTCTCAGAATGGTTTTCGTCTTTGCTGGCTAGTGTTCTCCTACACAGTGCCTGGAAACGGTTCAGGGATAGCATGGGCCAGGGACCATAGCAGTGAGTAGTTCAGATGTATCATGCAACTTTGCTCTAGCGAGTAAAAGAGTTTACCTGCATGGATGCAAATCTTTATGTTTCTTGGCTTAAGAGCCAAAGCAGAAATCCTGGTTCTTTTTATTTACTAGTACTATCTCAATGACAGCTCCAGGTGCACTCTTAGCTCAGCGTGAGCTAGGAGCTCAAGGCAAGATCATACCCCTTCCTATACATTCCTTCCTTTCACAGAAGCAAGGACATACATTGATAACAGTTTAATTAAAAATAAAGAAACACAAGTGCAGTGTTATCTATACCAAATTAATGAATTACGCGAGGGGGGAAAAGCCATTATGCTCCAGCACAAAAAGCACCATAAAATTCTGCTTTCCCTGACTCTAAACTCCTGATGCTCTAAGATACCTCACAAACTCAGAACGCATTTTATTGCACATAAAATAGGCGGCGACTACAAAGCAAGAAGTCGGTCAATACTTATATTTAATACCTTTCCTTATATAGAGATGGCAGGAAAAGTACTTGTCAATAGTTGCAAGGATTTTGTCAGCAGAGGCCCATTAAGGAAAACTCTGTACCTAACAGAAAGCAAGTTTGCTTCCCCAGTGACTACAAAGCAGTAGTAAAGGACTGATTCAACACTACTCAAAGTTAATCAAAAATAAAGAAGACTGAATTAGTTCTTAGAGGTGTATAAGAGCTATGAATCTGTCTTTCTTCACTCAGGACTCAACAACTAATCTCTCAATATTAAGAGAAATTTATTTTCCAGGCAAATCCATTTAGGATTTGCTTTTAATTTAAAAAAAAAAAAAAAAAAGTAAAAATGCCTCACTGTTTTTAAATTCATCCCTAACCTCTGGTTGGTCTTTTTGCTCATTTGGTTGTTATTTGATTGTTATGACTTTCCTCATTTTGCTATAGCTCTGCAAAAACACTTGCTCAGATTGATGTTTGAACTTCTATTTTCTGAAGCATAAATAACATCAGCATTAGCACTTACCAAGAACAATCATACAGAGAAGTCATAATAAAAGATATAGAAAAGTAATGATAAAAACAGACAGACCAAAAATGTGTACAGTATGGAAGCTGCCAAAAGTATTTCAGGGAGGCCTAAACACATTAAAAACAAACTTCACACTAGATACTACTCCTGGATCTTAACTGAGTTGGTGCAATGCATCAAACTAAGAGACAAAATTTATAGGGTGATTAATCTTTGAAGGTATATCACATTATTAAGAAACATTCTTCTGATACAGAGGGGAAATGCAAGAACATTTTCAAGTGTTGTGTTTTAATGCATACGAATTAAAAAGGCCAACAAGAAACCTCTTCTTCCAACAGACAAATTACCTGCTGTGACATTGAAACCAAGTTCTAAAATAGTTTCAGAAAACAACCAGCAAAATCAGAGTCCAGAAATGTAAGCTTATAAAATTTTAGATTAGGAAAACTTGATAAGAAGTATCTCCACTCTGAAAACCTACTGTCTTGCACTACATTTTATTTTGAATTAATTTTAAAAGGTGAAAAACGACAAAGGAGACAGGAATCCAAGTTAAAAAATTAAAACAGCTATAAATCAAAGATGAGTAGCACAAGCTATTCATAAAGGAACATGGAGACATTCACCTCTAGATGTTGACCTGAATCCATAGCAAGTCAACAGTATTTGAGAGCTGACAAATGTTCTGTAAACAGCATAAAATTAATTCATAAACTCAGTTCAGCTGTTGACCAAACCAGTTTGTACATCACACACAAGCCATCAGAAGAGCGGGCATCTCTCAACCCATTAACAGCAGAAAAGCCAAAGATTGAAAGGGTAAGCAGACTGAGTAGGCATGTACACTGTAAAGACCTCCAGAGACATATCCATACGTTCACTCATATCAACTGAGGGACCCTATACTGTTTTCATTCATTGGCTCTAGTTGAAAAGATTCAATGGGATCATGATGAAGTTGCATTCACCCAGCTCTGTTCTTCCAGTTCAGATACTTTTGTTCGTTTCTCATATCCATGATATTCTGTATTTCTTCACGTTACAATAATCTGTCTTCCAGTGCAGTGTTCTAGTGCTCACTTTTATGCTTGTTTTCTTCTCTTGCACTATCAGGTGGGGACTCTAGAACTAATGATCAAACAACATGCTTGTTAAAGCTTGTCATTAATCCTAACAATGAAATTCTTTAATTACGATCAGAAAACACAAGACCCGCTGTTGAAAATCATGATCGTTACAGCTATTAAGGCAAATAGGATGACAAACAAGCCTTCAGAGCCACTTTGGAGCTGGCACTGTAGTTTCACAGAGCTCTTTGCAGAAATTTGCTGTAACGTACAAAACAATCGGAGGGGGTGGGAGGGGGGTCAAGGTGTCCACAAAAGCTTTGGATTGCCACTATTATGTCTTCTGATTCATAGAATGGTTTGGGTTGGAAGAGACCTTTAAAGATCATCTAGTTACAACCCCCTTGCCATGGGCAGAGACACCTTCCACTCGATCAGGTTGGTCAAAGCCCCATCCAGCCTGGCCCTGAACACCTCTACGGATGGAACATCCACAACTCCTCTGTGCAACCTGTTAAATGTAATATGTTCTCAGGTTACACTAGGGACAAGACATTTTCCAGAATTATTTCCCTTACTGTAGCCCATAGGTTGAGGTAGGTAGAATGGCAACAGATAGTTGCGATCTCCTGCAGGAAGCCTGAATTGAAGTATGCTATCTGAGGTGAACTCCTACTAGATATATAAAAATCTTGGTCAAAATGGCAGTGAACAAGGCAGGAAGATATGTGCCACTGTTATTTAACAAGATAAAAATCCCCTCTGCTAGTACAGAAGTGGAACAAAATCAATGGCTCCACAAGAAGTTCCCAGAGCTCTGTTTTGCCTTGCAGCATATGTGAAACAACAGACTACTACCTGTGCCTTAAGTTCTTTTTTTTTTTTTTTTTTTTTTAATATCTGCAAAACTTACAGCATTTCACTGCAGTTCTTTTCTATACAGATATAACATTTAGAAATGTTTTGATTTTAAGCATTTATCAAAAGTAGAGCTCATTAACAAATACTTCCCTGAATTTTTTTCCTTTTTCTGTACCAGGTACTGCAGAGACACTTACTACCCACTTTGTAATTTTTTTAAACCATTATGGTACTGATCTCTAGAACAGGAAGAGCTATGGGGAGTTGCAAGAGGAAGGAGAAGGGCAAGAGAAAAACAGACTCACAGAGAAGAAAGATGATGGGGATGTAAAGGCCCTGAATTACAAACTACAGAAAATACCATAAGTGTTTACATAGTTAAAGAAAAAATAATATACATTTATCCCAAAGCAAACACTGCAGCTTGGTTCTACAGGTATAAAAATGCCACGATTGGAATTAAATAAATCACTTCTTAATTTGAATCCAGCAGGCTGAAGCTGAAGTTGCGTATGTTTAGTTAAAAATAATAACAACAATAACAAATGGATATTATATTTTAAAATGTTTCTGCAAAAAACCCTCAATTTCCTTTAATGCTCCCTGTCCATGTCCTCTGCAAAGAACAAGAACATGCCAAACACACATCTCCTGTTTTAGTTTGTCTGCAGATGCTGGTAGAAGAAAGAGAGAGTAAGAAATTCTTTCAGTTTTCTTCAGCCTTCACTCACCTTTAGACACTGATGCACAGGCTGCATAATCAACGTTTATTTCCAATCAGGATTCTCAGCTCTTCAGCTTCAGGCTTGTCTTTCACAATCTCACTATTTACCTCCTCTCCCACTAGCACTACTTGTTACAGCTGATAGCATAATTTGCTATGCTAATGCTTACTGTAAAAGCAGCAAACATGGCTTCTCTCCAAAATAGCAAGAAGGAAGATTATAAAGTCATAATTCCTGATCTTCTAATAAAATAACTGTCCAGGCATTCTGTTCTCCATCTGCTCTGTGGTTATCAATCTGTGATATACCACCTCACAGGAAGCACTCATGCTGTGAGGGAGGTGCCATGTCAGATGAATACAGAAAGACAGACTTCCTACCTGTGCGGGGTAATAGGACTGGAATAGTGTTGCTAATAGTTTTGTAAGTTTTAAGTAAGAGGATAAAAATTAGTATGCAATTTCAGTTACTCAGAATATTTAAGTAGGAGCTGTATTCATTGTAAACTTAACCTAAATTACATTAGACTATTTCATTTTTCTGACTAAATCTCCCCTCAACACTATAGCTGAAGCCAGATCCTACCATATTAGCTCTTACTGTTTTATATTGCTCCCAGCTTCCAAACATGGTGAATACCAACATTTCTGTTTTAAAAAGACTCCTGTGACTCCGTACATCTCATGCTGTCTTGGTTAAATTCTTTGTGCTTCTGTTTCAGCTGGCACAGTAAAGACATAGCTGCTGTTTGTTCCATTACACAAGCTGAAGCCTTGCAGTCTGGGCTTCTGTTTTGTAATCACCAAGACAGGAGAACGAGAGGACAGATTTCATTATAAATATTAGGAAAATACTTTAATTCACACTTTCAAAGCTAAGTAGGCCATAAAAAAAAAAAAATAAAGACCCCAGTTAGTCCCCATTTCCTCTCCAGAACCTTCTAATTAATTTTCCATAACAAAAGGAAGGTTAAAGATAGGGTAATTGGCAAAAACTTTAGTGCCGAAAGACAGTGGTCTATTATGCCCTCAGAAAACACACCTTGCATGACCTCTTTTCAAGCACAGAAGAAGAGATCTATGAACAACGCCTGGTGATTTCATTTTAATTGAAGCTCTCTATGCAATACTGTCCCACTCATCCTGCCTGCGTGTTTGTAAGCTTCCAAAAAACACCAAGCTTTCTCATATGCAATACAGTAGCCACTCAGCATTCCTCTGAGCTCTGAATTCAGTGTTTTCAGCCAGCTATTGCAGCTCTTTCACAGCAATGCTTATGTCTTACTGTTTTCCAAACAGTCAAAACTAATCTCTCAGACAAAAAAAAAAAAGTCTAATTACAGCTTTAACAATCTTGGACAAAAAGATTCTGGAAACTAGCTGGACTAGACATATCTAATATCTGTAACCAGTATACACACATAGAAAGCATCCATTTCAGGAGTCTCCAAAAAGACCATGAGATGCTGGAAATTTTGGCTATTTCATACCCATTTAGTGCTGTTTCTACATAGCACAGTTATTTTTTTGATTCTACAAAGATCAATGGAAGAAAGATACAGCCTGATGAGTTTCAGCGATTCCGATTCATAAGCAAGCCTTCGGGTGACTTGGCCTGACCTCTTGAACACACCATGCTTAACTAGACTGGGCAGGGCAGCAGGCTAGTGCAATTCTTCAGCTTCCTGTGCCTCTATACTGCTCCGGATAGATATACCCCTTACATTTATTCTTGCTAACAAGTTGATTTTCCATCAGCCAGTTACCTGAAGAGACAAACCATCCATCATCTACTTTCCAATTACAAAATACCTTTTTGTTGTTGTTTTGCCATTAAAACTGTCATAGATTAGAATCATAGAATCGTCTAGGTTGGAAACGACCTTTAAGATCATCAAGTCCAACCATTAACCTAACATTGCCAAGTCTACCACTAACCCATGTCTCTAAGCACCACATCTACCAGCCTTCTAAATACCTCCAGGGATGGTAATTCCACCACTTCCACAAACAGCCTGTTCCAATGCCTGATAACACTTTCAGTGAAGAAATTTTTCCTAATATCCAATCTAAACCTTGCAACTTGAAGCCATTTCCTCTTGTCCTATCGCTTGTTACATGGGAGAAGGGACTGACCCCCACCTCTCTACAACCTCCTCTCAGGTAGTTGTAGGGAGCAATATGGTCTCCCCCTCAGCCTCCTTTTCTCCAGGCTAAATAACCCCAGTTCCCTCAGCTGCTCCTCATTAGCTATGTTTTCACCCATTTCTATCATCTGTGTGTGAGCTGTCACCCAGTTCTACTGGAGCTACTTGACAGGGATTCCTTCATTTTTCTTATTTTATGCCCCATGATCACATTTAGCTCCATTTTCCAAAACTAAAACTTTTCCTCATCAACATTTATTTAAAGATCATTTTCTTTCTTTCTTTTGTGTGTCTTTTTAAGGAACTGTGGCTGATCCTATCATATTTAGTCATGATATTTCTTGAAGCCAAATCCATGTCTGCTAAAATATCTCCTCACATTTTTAGTGAAGTTCCTACATCAACTTCTCTTGTCCAGAAATTGTGCAAACCACTTTGTTTTATTTTTATATAAATAAATTAAAAAAATCAGTTACTGAAAAACATCATTTTGCTATCTTCATTCTCAAGGTCATGAAACTATTAGTTGGCAGTCCTGTAAGTATTATGAGTTAGTTAGCCTTGCAAGTAGTTTCAAAAAGCTTTTCATACAGACAATAGATTATGCAAGCAATCTTCAAGAGCAGTAAAGAATTTATGATATTTTCCCATCTGTGAGGGAAAAGGCTTCAAGCAGATAAGGATAATTTGAACGCCTTCTTATTGGTACAGGTTTTCTAGTCTTCATAACAGTGCAGGCTGAGTCTACGTGTGACCAAGCAATCAAGTAAGTTTACTGGATTGTGTGTTGTTATAAAATATTTAAAGAAGCAGCCAGGCTGAACTTCAAATTCATAAACAGGAAAATATCTTTTGACCTCAACCCAAACACCATCCTTGAATTCTAAAATCAGCACTGTCTTACACAAAGGTGGTTCTGAAAGGCTACAAGAGGCCTCTAGGATACTGCCGAGCACTCCACTGAGTAAAGTAAAAGCTGAAACACCTGAAATCTATCCTGTGTAATGGTGACTTTTAGCATTTGTACATTACTAGTGCCTAGAGATTCCTGTGACAGACAAGAGCCTTATGTGCTAGGCACCACACAGAAGCACTGTAAATCCTCCAGAAATTTATCCTCTGAACTAATTGGAATGATATTCCAGTCCAGTCAGTATTGCTGAGTAAAGCTTAAAATGTAAACGTCCACTTCTGACAGAGAAATATGCGGTCTCTGCACACTACAGCCTGGCAGCTCCAACCTGTCAGCAGCCCTAAAAGAAAGCTAGTAATTTCACAGAAAACACAGCCAGATGATAATCATAACCGTAAAACAGACAGTAAGAGCTTGAGACTAGTTCCACAAACTCAGAAAAGGAAATCAGATAGAAGATGTATACATCTAATAAATTGGTCTCCATTATGCAGAAGATCAGATTAGAGGAATACTTTACTCAAAACGCAATGCTCTGCAGAGACAAACAAACTAGTTTAGATACTACAAGCAGTACAGAGCAGTGCTCAGCCTGCTTGGAACAGCACAACTGATGAAAAGGAAAACAAACCCAAAGCAGGCTAAAATGACTCTCTTCTTTTACAGGACTACAGCTCAGATCTCACTGCAGGTCACCGTCCTGCACCATGTAGCCAGATCCTTGATGCGCCCACACTGCCTTACGTGTTATGAGTCCTTACCAGAGAAAAGGCCCGGGTAGCAGCAAATATATCCACAGACCATCACCAGCGTGCAGAGCTGGTGTCATCAGCAAGGATTTGGTTTCCTCAATCACATCACCTTGTCTGAGGTGAGGAACCACCACTGAGGAGAGACAGAAGCCACCTAATCTGGACCAGGAAGAACATCTTTGCAAACAGGCTTGCTAAACCCAGTAAGGTGGCTTTAAACTGTTTTTTTTCAGGGAATGGAGACCAAGGCCCTGAGGCAAGAGAGAAAAAGCTTTTACTGATGTGGGTAGGGGTGTCTTATGGTCTCCTTGACCAAGTAAGGGGAGGGGTTTTAACCACCTGGACATCTGCTGAGAGGACAAGACAGAACTACACTGGGAGTCCACATTCTTGCACTGCATTTTGGACAATTTCCTAATGCCTACGCTAAAGGGGCTCACTCGCAGTAACACTGCTTAAGCCACTGCTCACAAATAGGGATGAACCAGTAGGTGAACCTTGTCCAGTGGCCTGGGTTGCAGTGACCTCAAGAAGACTGAGGTGAGGACAGGATGGAAAGGTAAGCAGCAGAGTGGGGAGGGATTTCAGAAGTACGGATTTAGGCTTATTCAAGGGAACAGCAGGGTAAAATACCAGAGGAACAGGCACAAAGGGGAAGAGTCTCCAGGAGAGCTCCCTGATTTTTATTGAGAATTCAGGAAGGAAGGAGGCCCTTGTGCGGGAAGGCTAGTATTTTTGGCAGAAGGCCCACTTGGCTTAGGAAGGAGCTTTTTGATGAGCTAAAATTAAAACAAAACAAACAGGACAGGCAAAAAAGGAAGAGTATAAAGCACTGTTCAGGAACTTGGGGACAAAATCAGGGAGGCCAGAGCTCACCTGAAGATAGGCCTAGGGAGGGACATTTCGGGCAACAAGTCGGGAAGCCATGGGCATGATAGCTGTAAAAGGAAGTTCAGAAAATATGTGGGGTGACAGACAGGGGAGAAAACCCAGCAACAGATGACAAGAGAAAGACTCAATGTCTTTTTCAACCTGATCTTTACAGGAAAAGCTTCTGCACATACCAACATGCTTCATGTGGGAGGCTGGACTATGTAATGTGAATGTCCCTTCAAACTACCATTTCTGTGACTAAACCAGCAAGTCAAATACCCAAAGATACTGCAGAACTGAAGTACAACAACGGATTTACTTTATAATCGCAGTGCACTCCCTAGTCTTTCTCATTCTGACTCTCCATTCCCAAAGCTAGATACAGCCTTTAAAGAAATATTCTTGGGGATTTGAAACATGTAATTTATTTGCTCCAATTACAGTTGTGTATCAGTATGAGCAAGCCATTTTGAAACACAGTTCTGAGTTTGTTATTCTCTGCAAATTACAATCAGAGATACACAGGCTGTCTCATCAATCAAGGCAAGACTGGAGAAATATGTTGCCAGTAGACTTTAACTGCTCATAAGCACTGATAATTTTATCCTGTTGAATTGCTTAGTGCCCTGTAGCACTGCTGTAAAAGGCAAGCAGTCAAGCTAGAGCAACAGCCAGAAAGAATGGGGGAAACAAGGGGAAAGCATTGTTCCTCTAATCTACAGAGGTCGTCTTCTAACCTTACCACTAAAGCATCATAAACACCTTCTACAGTGTGTTTCTAGATCCTCTGTCATGTCAGGTGATGTTTGCTCTCTTACTCTCTCCCCTGGGTGCACAATATTTCAGGAGAAAGTGTTTTTAACACTTACGCAGTTGTCTGTGACTGGAAAATATAAGCATTCTTTATGCAAGAAAAGACAAGCAAAAACATTTTAAGAAGAAAAGGTGCTTTTATTGTGTTTAGAGGGAATAATTTTGGTTTGGTTTTTTTTCCACTGAGAAATCATAAAACGTTCTCATGCTACAGAAAACACATAACATGAGAAGATTACCTAAAATGCTTTTTTCACCTTCCCACAGTTGCCAAGATCTAATTAGATTATTGAACTTGTTGCTTTTAAGATAATGTAATTCAAAAATATCACTGTATAAGAATTTAACTACAATATACTTACTTGTCTCTGTTCTCACCTAACCTGAACCCTGGAAGAGGCCTCATCCCTTCCTCCAAAATAGTCTTGCAACAGTTGTTTCACACCATCTTGAACAGAATGGCAAGTACCACAGCTGATAACACTGTTCCTTTAGCTTGACAGTTAGTTTCTAAAATTAACCTTTCATATTTAGTTACTTAATCTTCCTACAGTCCAATTATAAAGGCATTTCTTATTGAGCACAGTATTAACTTAAAAATATTAATGAAATCATAAGATTTGTCTATTGAACATGGTATTGACCTGGTATTCTCCTGATTATCATTTAAAACTATATAAAGAAAATTAAAATTCTCCATTACACAGACAAAATCCTGCAAAAAATCCTATACCTGTTTTATAAACTGGAGAACATAGGAACAAGAAAATAAGCAATACTGACCTATATTAGGAAAAATTTATTCACTGAAAGGGTTATCAAGCACTGGAACAGGCTGCCCAGGGAAGTGGTTGAGTCACCATCCCTGGAGCTATTTAAAAGATGTGTAGATATGGTGCTTAGGGACATGGTTTGGTGGTGGACTTGGCAGTGTTAGGTTGATGGTTAGTCTGAATTATCTTAAAGGTCTTTTCCAACCTAAATGATTTTACGATTCTATGATACATACATTGCCTTGAAGGTAAAAAAAGAGTATCTGCTATAGTTCAGAATCAAATTCTATAAAGAAGGAACTACTTTGGAGATGAAACTTATTTCCCATTTGTATTTAGAATTTTATTTGATGTTTCCCACTGAGTAACTATTTTGTATTTTTCTAAGTTACTAAGCTGGATAAAGTTTTTAATGCTGTAATAGTTATTGCTACATTTTCACTTTTTTAACGGAACATTCATATTTAAAATGTCACATTGGATTAAATGAATAAAAGCAAACAAACATTATTTCTGTGAGGAAATCAAACAAACATGGACAATAGTGAAAACATCGGCTTCCAAATAGTCAAACTAACTCAATACTCAGAATAAAGATAAGATTTCTGCTTCTATCAACCCATCCCTGGAAGTGTTCAGGGCCAGGTTGGATGAGGCTTTGACCAGTCAAGGTCTAGTGGGAGGTGTCCTTGCCCACTGCAGGGGGGTTGGAACTAGATGATCTTTAAGGTCCCTTCCAACCTAAGCCATTCTATGACTCCATATAAACTAAGGCAGCTGTCAGTAACACTCCCACAGAATCCTACATCCAAATCTGGTTAAAACTGGACCTTTACCCCCTCAGAGCAAAACAAAAAGGAATCGACTCTCTACCCTCTGTGATCCACAAATCAAGTCTTTGTTACAAAACCTCATGCTAGTGAACCTCAGCATTCACCAGTCAGACCGACCCTTAAGGTCCCAGGTTCCTCTGGACTTTACAACACTGTAAACGGCCAGGTCATATTGCGGAATACCGAAAATCACATCCTACGATCACACCAAAATAACAGGAACTTCTGATGTTTTACTACTAAGGGATATAATTTTAAAGGGCTTTTTGACTTTTTTTAAACTTTGATGCCAAAAAGACTTAGGTCTTTTGGGTGCTTCAAAAAAATTTTTTTTTAAATCTCAATATGCTTTAATTCCCAAAGAAATTCCAAAAGTACAAAAATCACCAAAAGCTTTTAAGAATGCAACCATGGCTGCAGCAAAATATAGTTCTGATCAAAGCACAGATATAGATCAGAGCCAAAATGAGAAGACAGAAGTCTGTTCCTCTCAGACTCCATCCTAATCCAGCTCCCTACTATGGAGACACAGCTTTAGAGTACCTGAGTAACTACAAGGTTTAACTCATATGACACTGCAGAAAAAGATGATGCAGAAACCTTCTAATGCAGTAACTCAGTTTAGTGTCCTTAGGTGGACAAAGGCTTCATAACCCCAAAGATGTGATAAGAGACACAATTCAGACTCAGGGAGAAACAACTGTGGCATATTTTCAACAAGCTTCATTTTTCTCATCCATTGAATTATCCTTCACACGTACTGATGCTTGAAAGCCATAAGCCTTTCAGTGCAGTGAAACAGAAGGGTCAGTCAAACAAAGTGGCCAGCCAAGAAGCAGCCAAGGGCTCCACAATCACCGAAGGGAACAGAAACAGTCATCACTCCAAAGAACTGAAGCACAGCTACACAAAGCTATGCAAAATAATAGGATTTTTTCCACAGCTAACTAGAAACCATCTAGCACTTCCAGCATTGTGCATGTGTGTCCTTAACAAGTACTCACAAAGGGCCAGGATATGAAGGGATTTTGTTGTGTGCACAGACTGGGACAGAAAAGCACAGGGAAGATCACAGTTAGATCATTCCCCACATTGACAGGGCAGCTGGTAGTGCCAGCTTCCTCCAGTCCAGTGAAACAGGAAGAACAAAGCATCTGCAGCCAGCAAAGCTGATTTTAGGCTGTTATACTGCAAAAGAGTCCCTGACAGAATTTTATCAGCAGTGAAGTTCTTCCTGGGGCTACCAACTCATGGGCCCAGTGTAAAAATATCTTCTAAAGGTATTTAGAGTGCAGCGCCAGCCCTCTGAAATCAATTACAGTTCCTCCCTTCATGGATAAAGTGATACACAGTCGTTGCCTAATTGGGCATAAAGTGTACTTACATAGGGCATCACTCATCAACAAATTGCTCGTGCTACCTGTTCGATTACTAGAAGCCACAGAAAATGTTAAGGCCTTCTCTGTCCTTCCTAGTTCTAAATCTGCATCTTTCAAAAGCAATCATGACAATATTTCATTTTGATTCCATAAAGAGTTCCTAGAGACTGAAGAATTACAGATTATATTTAAATGATGTATACAGTTGAACAGAGGAGTACCAAATAACCAAATTAAAAAGAGTATCTGTACTTCAGTACCATGTTTACAAGCAAATTAGATTTTATTTATAGCTCACAGCCTTTCTTTGAATATTAACAGAAGTATAACCCTAATGCCACCAGCTGCCAAACTAGAACAGAAATATCTCTAGTGTCCCAATATGCCAAGTCACAACACTACATCTTTGGGATAACATACTGTTTCCTTCCTTTGACTTTAGTAAAAAAAAAAAAAAAATTTACCTTGCCATAATTGTTTCTAAGCCATTCTTTTTTGTTCAAACATGCAGAAGCATTTTATCTGATCTCTTCTCCCAAGTAACTAGTGATAGGACAAGAGGAAATGCATTCAAGTTGCACCAGGGGAGGTTTAGGCTGGACATGAGGAAAAAATTTTTCACTGAAAGAATTATCAAACATTGGAACAGGCTGCCCAGGGAGGGGGTTGAGTCACCATCCCTAGATGTGTTTAAAAGCCGTGTAGATGTGGTGTTTAGAGACATGGGTTAGTGCCAGACGTGGTAGAGTAGGGCCAATGGTTGGACTAGATGATCTTAAAGGTCTTTTCCAACCTAAACGATTCTATAATCTCTACCACAAAGAGCTACTGAGAGTTCCTCTAAAAGCTTGAATATACTACCAAAAAACACGGTATCTGTGAGAGAGAAGGACACAGCTAGAAAGTGAGTTTTCATGTCATTTACAACAAATTTCACTTGAGATAAATATTAAACAGAAAATTAATAACATTTTACACATAAATCATTTAATAAACCAGTAATTACTTACCATATGTGACGCATAGAGATTATCTCATTTTCCTTCATAAATACCTGTTAGGCAAGTCAATTTGCAGGGTCACCATCTAAGTCCTGAAACAAAAAAGCCTACCCAAAATGCCAAAATCTTTGCTCTTTATGTGAAAGAAATGACCAACACAACCATTTCCTAATGCAAAATAGCAAGCGCTGTACCTATCTAAACTTATCCATGACTTTGTGGTGAAGAACTTAGACCTCCCTTAATATCTATGAGGCCAATTCTTTAACAGGTACAGATTCAACTCCGTGAACAAAGGTCTTCAGAATTCAGTGAAGCCATGCCCTTGGACTGGAGATCTGCATGTAAGCCAGAGTTTAACATTTTTATTTAATACTTATTCTGAGAGTAACTCACAGCTTCAACTTGACAATTGAACTAGGCATTGCAGAGACTTTTGAAGATATAAGCCTTCTCCAAAGGGATCATGGTACAAGTTAATTTTAAACTCGTTTAAAAGCTAGTTTCAGATATAAAATCAGAGTTTCAGAAAAAGCAAAGAGGCTTGATGTATTGTATCAATACACTTACCACAAGTCTAAATCCTGCACTATATTTAAATAGACATCATTTGAATACTTAGCTAAATGGAAAGCACTCAAATTATGAGCTACAGCTGTAAAAATAACAGCTGCTCTACTTATTCTTCCTTGAGGATCTGGTTAGATTAACACATATGTAACACTTATGATTTATTCATTGGTTTCTGAGTAGAAACATAAAGTAGCTAGACTGAACTATAAAAAACAGGTTACTATGATTTCTCCTTTTAACACACTTAAGAAACAGCAATATGAACCCTCTCAGCTTGTAGAACACTTTTTTCTCATTTTAGAACAGCTAATTTATGCACATGATTCAGTTATCACAGCACTGATAGATTAGGCCAGAAGAATACAGTCAACACCACTTTAAGAACATCTCAATTCTCAGCTTCTAAAATTCAAATACAGAACTGTAAGGTCTAAATACAAACCAACAAACAGTTATACAAACAGGACAGGAAGCTTTGGGCTTCCCTAAGCATACATCCTTTAAGCTATTAAAAAAAAAAATCATTTAGGAGTCTGATGATTAGTACCTAATGCACTACAGTGGTTACTATGAGAAAAAAAGTACAGTTCTCCCTTAATGCCCCATTGGCCCAATATGGGCAAGTTTGAAATCATCATGTGGCTTTAATATCAGCTAGACTAGCAAGACTTTGATAAATGCTGACAGATGTTGCATTCATGTGGCATTTCTCAAATTTTTATACTAATGCGTAGAATTGAAACCAGAGGTGATAGGCTTCTGTAGCAGAGATGAGACTGGAAAAGGCATTTTCCATGAAATAAGAACCCCTGCATACCTCAGTAAGTTGCTTTAAGGCAAGTGCAAAGGGCTTCAGTGCAGAGCAATTAAATCTCTCTTTTACTTAATTTCTGAAGTTCTTTGGTAAGGAAAAAAATAAATACATCAGTACTTATTTGTGGAAGCACTCTGTTGTCAGGCTGTGTGCAAAAGCCTGACAAAAAGGAGTTCTATGACCTTCCTGGTAAAGACACGATGATTTCAGCTGATAATCACAGACATCTGGCAGAGGCACCTAGGTTGTTTGGGCTCTTCTTGGAAGAAAATTATTTGCAGCTCCATGTTCTATTGCTTGAGATTAGACAGAATTTCCAAACGAACATGTACTATCTATCTACAGCCTAGGTTATTTTACAAATTGGCCTCAAACATATTCTACAAACACATGAATTTTTCCCACAGTCTTTCACATGAAGCTATATAGTACATATGTTTCAAATTTCAAAACAATCCCTATAGAAGTAAACATCATTTTTTATTAAGTTTTACTAAAACATCATTTCAAATAAACTTCACCATCACAACACAGTTTTTTGAGTTACATACGTAATTTTGTAAGCACATAACAAAAGAGCAATGGGACAAAGAAGAGTAGGTAATCATAATGCAAGCTAGGCTGTGTCCACAAAGATGCGGTGTACAATATGTAGAAACACACTGTGGCACATGGGGACTGTCCATCCCTGTTTAGACAGAAACACAGTATCACCTAGGTGGGAAGGACCTTTAAGATCATCAAGTCCAACCATCAACCTAACACTGCCAAAACCACCACTAAACTGTGTCCCTAAGCACCACGTCTACCAGCCTTCTAAATACCTCCAGGGATGGCGATTCTACCACTTCCCTGGGCAGCCTGTTCCAATGCTTGATAACACTTTCAGTGAAAAAACTTTTCCTAATATCGAATCTAAACCTCCCCTGGCACAACTTGAGGCCATTTCCTCTTGTCCTATCGCTTGTTACGTGGGAGAAGAGACTGACCCCCACCTCTCTACAACCTCCTCTCAGGTAGCTGTAGGGAGCCATAAGGTCTCCCCTCAGCCTCCTGTTCTGCAGACTAAACAACCTCAGTTCCCTCAGCTGCTCCTCATAAGACTTGCTCTCTAGATCCCTCACCAGCTTCATTGCCCTTCTCTGGACCCCCTCCAGAACCTCAATGTCCTTATAGTGAGGGGCTCAAAACTGAACACAGTGTTCAAGGTGGGGCCTTACCAGTGCCGAGTATAGGGGGACAATCACCCCCCTAGCCCTGCTCGCCACACCGTTTCTAATATAACTCAGGATGCTGTTGGCCTTCTTGGCTACCTGGCCACACTGCTGGCTCATATTCAGCTGGCTATCGACCAACACCCCCAGGTCCTTTTCTGCTGGGCAGCCTTCCAGCCACTCTTCCCCAAGCCTGCAGCGTCACATGGGGTTGTTGTGACTCAAGGGCAGGACCCGGCACTTGGCCTTGTTGAATCTCATACCATTGGCCTTGGCCCATCGATCCAGCCTCTCCAGATCCCTTGGTAGGGTGATCCTACCCTCAAGCAGGTTGACATTCACACCCAACTTGGTGTCGTCTGCAAACTTACTGAAGGTGCACCCGATCCCCTTGTCCAGGTCGTTGATAAAGATATTAAACAGTACCGGCCCCAATACCGAGCCCTGGGGAACACCACATGTGACCGGCCACCAACTGGATTGAACTCCATTCACCACCACTCTTTGGGCCCGGCCTTCCAGCCAGTTTTTGACCCAGCAAAGAGTACACCCATCCAAGCCATGAGCAGCCAGTTTCTCCAGGGGAATGCTGTGGGAAATAGTGTTGAAGGCTTTACTAAAGTCTAGGTAGACCACAACCACAGCCTTTCCCTCATCCACCAAGCGGGTCACACACCCTACCAGTTGGCATTACAGCAGACAAAAGTTTTAAGAATGGATTTTAAAATACTGTGATATCCTTAATTGATGAGGAAGCACAGAACTGGATTTCTTCTTTTATGGATGAAAACTGTTCATTCAAGTAAAAGACCACTCAATGTGAGCAACAGTTGTTGAATCAGGCTCAGTTAAGCATCCAGGATGTACTATTCTACTGAACACATGTACACGGAATAAAAAAAGGATAAAAGCAAAGAGAAATATGATAAAGCATCTTAATACACTAAAAATTATGTCTATACACCTAGGTATTTTAAAGTAAATGAGCCAAATCCTTTCCATTTTCACTCAGGCATATTCCCAATAAAGCCAACAACAGTTTGCTTGTTAAGATCCTTAGTTATAAAACTTATAACTTACAGGAGAACAACTGTTCCCCGCACAGGCCTCCTCATAAAATTAAGATCTCTATTTGTTACTGAAAGTAGGATGAATAATGTAGATTGTGGCCTAAAAGTTGTCTGCATAGAAAGATAATTACTCCCTAGCTCTACCAAAATTATTCATTTAATGCTGCAGTCACTGGGTAGAAATCCAGTTTGTGTTATGAAACAGGCCAGATTAAATTGTTGAAGTCACCTCCCTTTTCTGACCTTCTGTGTCTCTCTGAAAGCTTGGTGCTGTGACATCAAAGCAACAAGTGACAACTTTTGCCAACAGAAGCTTTCTTAAATGAAATAATGAAACAAAAAGCAGAATAAATATTTCAAATACTAACTACTTTTAAATTATCCTAGCAGTATCTTGATATTAGAGATCTGACAGATCAAATGCATACCAACTGTCATCAAAATAGTCCAGCTACAGCCTCTAATTTATCAAAAGTCACTCACTGCCTATACCCTAACAATGTCAGCAACATTTTAAACAGAAGAACCAGAGTAACCAGTATTTCCTAACTATGTACTTTCTCTAGCACAGAATGGCAAAGTGTGTGGGTCTTAATTTTCCTGAAAGTTACCAACCACCTCCCTTCAATAGTGAGTTACTATCAATTTCATGCTGTTTTTTAAACTTGTCTAATGAAAACATTAACTTTCAAGTAGTGACAGTTTGCAACTACTCTGAGCGCAGTGTTTCCAATACTTTAATTTCATACGTGTCTCCCCTAGGTAGTATAACAATGTTTTCCTAATTTATATATATGAAATCTAAATTACAAAAAAAACAAAATCACAAAATCTATTCTGCTCATACTCTACATTTGATCTACAACTGCAGAGTATTTTCTAAATTTTACCCATAAATATCCCTATGGGAAAACTGCAATCAATACAGTAAAATACTGCATGTCTACTCAAGCAACAAATGATAAAACTAAGAGGGGAGAAAAAAAAACAACCCAGAAAGTACAATTAAATATATATTCTGTAGCATGTTTATCCACAGAAGATTACTATACCATACTATATAAAAGGACCGCCAAAAAGTAATAAAAAAGCATTTTACAAATTAATGTGAGACTTCGATAATGTCTATGGATAGAATTATAAGTATTCCTACAAAGACTGTTAGCCCTGAGTGGAACTACTTTGCTTTTCACGTGAAAACAAATGTACAGATCCACAAAGGGCTGGGGGTTTTTGTTGACATCTTCACCTGCCTGATCTCTCATGATTTTGTCGAACGCTTCAGTACCAAGGCAAGTCACAGTGAGCACACCAAATAAGCAGGCCTAAAGGAGTCTTCTGGCCAGGCATGGCTAGAGTTTTCCTTAAAGAATAAAGAGTTCACATTCTTCCTCCTACCAGCATAAATGGCAAACACTGTATTTAATTCCGTGCAAAAACAAGAAAAGCTGAAGGCACATGCCCCTTCTTTAAACAAACAAAGGTACAGGTGCAGAGATACACAGTATATACAGAAAAAAGCTGTAAAATAAGAGTTGTGTTATTTCTTTTAAAAAATAACTGATTTTAAAAATCTATTAAAGGTTGTCCCTGATATTTAAACCACCATGATATTGAAAGCAGACAATTGCCCTTGAAATCCAGTGTACTCAGAATGTTTGGAGACTTAAGCCCCAAGTCTTTGCATAAAATCTAGTATGTATATTTACATAGTATCACGCTGAGAGGGAAGTTTTAAATAATGTCAGAATAGCGCTCATTAAAGTTACAATTAGACTAGATTTCTCTGCACAGGATGCCATCAGGAATTTGAATCATACTGAGCAGCTGGAGGTGATCGGGGTGGTGGGTTGGCACAGCTGGTTTTCATCTCTGGAGGTCTATGTGCAGAAAGCCCATCTCAAGTGGGCACAGCTATCATTGTCTGACAAGAAATAAACTGTATCTCTAACTGGATCCAAAGTCTGACTGGACTTCATACAGCTGGATGAAATTTTGTATGGGAGCTACCTGCATTCATTATATATGGCTTTAATCACCCTACCTGCCTGCAAAGAAATCATGTCTTCAAGAAAAGTTTAAATATTTTTATAGTCAGTTAAAATGTATAATTGCAGCCCTAGGTCAGCAGTTTCCATTTTCTGTACATATCACAAGACCTGCGATAGCCCATACCATTGAAAATGTACTTCCACAAACTTAAAATAAAGAAAAGAAAACCATGTTGACTGTTGCATAGAAGTGTCACTATGATGGACTCAAGAAAAGATAACATCCTCTACATGCCAACATGGAAAAAAGAAGTGGCTACAGGCACAGTTCCAACCATAGTAAATAAAGAATGAAAAAGACTGAAGAATAAGAAATAAATAAAGCATAAGCTTCTAAACAAATATTTACGTAATTCAGAAAAAAACATGCCTTGAGGAATACAAACACCTAACATATACGAACAAAACCCAAATGCAGTATCAAAAGATATTTGTAGATCAAACTCTTTGCTACTCAAGACACTGTAAAAATGACATTTTAATTATCTGTGTATATCTACAGCACTAGAATAATAACCAGTTTAAATCCTGCACATCTGTTGCTGTATTTTCACAGTATTTGAAGGACACAGAGCTTTAAACCTTACCACATACTCACCTCCTACCATTATATGTATCCTCTGTATACGACATATTGTTACTTTGCTAAAAGCCAAACCACTCCACCTGATCTGGAAAAATCAAAACCAGAAAATCTCCCATTAGCTGGTCAGCTGCATCAGAATGGGCTGGTAAAGGGACCCAGTGGGCCAGCACAACAACACAGTTTGGTAAGAGCAAGTACATCCCACACTGCGGAACTGGTTGTGCTATATTACACTTCTGTCACCCCAGCTCTTTCTATCAGGACATCTATTAATTAAATACATGATATGCCTGTCATGTTATAAGTCATCTCAGCTGTAGCAATCAGAATTCCTGACTGAATAACGTAAATCACCATAATGCAACCTAAGTCCCCTCTCTACAGCCAGCAGCACAAACAGCCATTCCACAGTGCTCAGATGTTGACCTCTGAGACTTCAGGCAGTACTGACTGTTCACTGACAAGTCTGAAAATATAGTATGACAGACTCAACCATAAAAATACAACAAATAACCCTTCTGATTTTATTACTTGTCATCTACTGCATGTATTAAAAAAAATCCTAAGCAAATCTCCTCTGGGAAGATTTGAAAAGCTGTGATTTAACAGACATTTCAGTATTTTCAGAAAGGAGAGGTATTTATGTTCTATATCCCCAGATCCCACCCCAAAGAGGGGAACAAAGACAGCAGCTACTACTTCATGGTTTCAAGCAATACTTTACAACTGTTCCCTATAGAAAAACAGCTATCGCCTCATCAGCAAGAATTGATAGGAAAAGCCAGATTTCTGCTCCTGCTGAAGTCTGTGAAAGTTCTACTGTAACATTCAGCAGGTCCTAAATTGAATCCCATTAGGATAGAATTCATTTTTTAAATACTTTCTCCTTTTTTAAAAAAAGCAAAGTAACTATGCATTTTTTTTAATATTAATTATTATCAGCCACAGACAATTACAATAGAACCTTGTGACTTCGTAATAATGACAGATACTCAAGGAGATTTACTGAATTTTGCAGATTAGCAATCAAGTGAAAAAACACAACAGGAAAGCAACACTAATTTAATAATTTTATTTTAGTTTAAATTGTTCATGCCACTTTGTAATGTATTAGTCAATGTGCTATGTTGTACCTTAGTTTTCAGACCCTTCACTCGCATTCTTATATGTATTAAGTATTCATCATTGTGGAATGAAGAGACTCTGTTGTAAAGGAAGGTATGCCTACCTTCTGAACCCAGTAATAAAAGTTTTTATTTCTCATCTAAATCCAAAGATTCATCTCTCACTTCAGTTCCATTTTGCATTCATTAGAAATTAGTCCAAAGCCTCACGACTGGAACAGAAGCTAAATGTTCACAAATGGAGACTGAGCTCAGATTTTTGAAACGTTAAATATTACTAGATTAGTGTGAAGAATGATGCTGGAATTTGACTGCATTTTTTCACAATTATTGCTATAAGTTTAATACCACATAAAATTATGACAGGACATCATTATATCTGAAATAGACCTGTGAAAACTATATCCCTCTCATTTACCTTTGTCTTTTATAGCAATTTGTGAGTATTTATTCAAAACCTCCAGTACCTTTCATTTTTATTTTCTGTGTTCACACAGTTGTTTTTCTGTATTTGTATGGACCTTCCAAGTAGCTAAAGGAAATTGGAAAAAAAGTTAAGATGATAAGCCAATATTTTTTTTTAATGAACAAGAGACTCTGTGGGAAGACATTGTAACTATTTCAACTTATTAGTTTAGTATACTCTTTTCCATGCTAAACATTTCTGCAAAGCAAACCATTTTCATAGAAAATTATTTTTTATTTATTTAATTATGTGATATATCTCTTTTTCTCCCTCATACACACAATTCTTAAAAAGTCATTTACCAGCAGTGCAAATGCAAACAACCAGAAACCAAGAAATGCCAGAATGTACATACCTCTGTGACTGGTACCTGCTGGGATCACCTAAAGCCTTTGTACCTTACTTTAGTCAACACACACAATGAATATAGCTCACTTAATATCATACCGACAATTGTTTTGCTTTCTCCACACTACTCAGGATGCAGCCCAATCCCTTACATATTTTATATTCTGTACAGACTTACTTACTTGAGTACTGCTTCACTTCTGATGCTAGCAATGATGCCATGCAGACTTCTAGTATCAGAAGTCAAGCAGTACCCAAGTAAGCTGTCTTGCACTCTAGGCTCTGCTGGAGACTGATCTCCGAGGCTCTCCTCCCCTTCTAGTAATGCCCCTTCCTGTGCTTTCATCCCATTACCAGTCTCTGTACAGGCAGCTCCAGCACATAACCGTGACTACCAGGTACTACAAGTCTCCTCCACACACTCAGAGTTTTGATTTCCTTTCCACCTGAGCTCCACAGTGCCAGTCCATTCCTTCTCCCCCGGTATCCTTTTCCAAGGTACTCTTGACAGCCAGTTCCTGCTCTGTGTCAAAACAGACAGAGGTTTTTCCTTTACTCTGCCTTCCTCCAGCAGACAGAAAGTGCCAATACCTTTCGAAAGAGAATAGAAAGTTGTAGGACTTTAGTACCAAAAACCATCTCTGATCCAAAGCAGAACAGAATTGAAATTAGAGAAAGGTCAATTCAGTTCTGCACTCGGGAACATTCACTGTATAAGGAACTGCCAGAAAAGAAAAAAGAAAAGAAAGAAAAAAAAAAAGAGG
>VFFE01007634.1:410798-497955 GCA_008921705.1 Burhinus oedicnemus | reverse complement strand
AAAAAGAAAAGAATTAAAAAAAAAAAAAAAAAAAAAAAAAAAAACCCACACTAATCCAACCGGCCTCTTTTCCTCAGTTTTTCATTACTGCACTATTTCAATAAAACACAAATAATAATATAATAGATATAAAATGTGAATCTAAAAAACCTCTGGAAATTAAAATTTACGGCTCTCCTAGCAACTGTATCTCACACACTTGCATATATGCAGTACTCTGCATGGTATCTGGTGTGGGCTTTTGTGCTTTCACAGCAATGAGGTTGAATTATGGTTGCTGTGGGAACTGTATCTTTGAATTTCTTGACTTGTGCTATCATCTGAACTCAAATGTTACATTAACATAGGTAAGCATTTGCTGGTTTTTTCCCAGAAAAAGGAAAAAAGAACCTACATGGGTGGTTACACATTTCACTATTCTTACCAAAGAAAGAACACATAGCTCCATGTCTGGAGAAGTACAGCACTCTAATTATTCTCACACTGCATACACAAGAAGTAAAATAGAACCACATAAAACCTATGAGTCAAATATGGCAGTGTACCTACTGAAATAGTAGTATGCGATGATGTCATTAAAAGTTTGGTTTTGTAATCTTCCTTTATTTGTTCAACTTTTTAACCACAGGGTTTGAGTACATGCTTTCTTTCAGGTATTTGATGAGAGGATATATATACACATTTGTCAGATGCTTTGCAGCTTCTTTGTAAGTGAGTGTGCTTTGCAAGTGCGACAGGGCTGTCAAAAGTCAGTATTGCCACTCAGCACAGCCATTGCTCTGCGTACTTTATGAACACACAGTACAAGCAAGCGATTTCTGCCATAAGAGTACTGAGGACTGACATTTGACATGTAATATAGGTCACAAGCTGCTACAGAGACTCACCTCAGCATAGGAGAGCAAGATAGCCTCTTACTGTTACTAGAGATGTTCTTTAGCAGAGGTGATCTGTCTCATGGTAGAATCAAGAAGCTCAAACTTTGAGGTCAGTTTCACTGACTCAAAATACTCTTTTTACTATTCCTTCATTGGTACATTTTATGTTTTGACACCATCAGGAAAAAAAAGTTTCAGTCCTTTAACACACCTCTTTGTATTTTTGGAATTGTCACTGAACAATTATGCCTCTAAAATCATCTGATTAGAAATCGGAAATACCAAGTTAATATTGCAGTATTTTAAAATTGAACTAAATTGCATTGCATAGTTACTACTTCCAGAAAAGTCAACATATATATTACATTTAAAGTAAGGTTTTTAATTACTGTAGAGGAGCATGAGGAGAGGGGGAAATCAAAAAGCAACATGAAGTCACGAAGTTCCTTAGGTACAGTGGCACCTTTCTGAAGAAACATCAATGCACAGCTACATTTTCAATGTACTTGGCAAACCAGCAAGGTCTCCTTAGCTTCCACTTAGAAAAGGTGGACCTTCCACGAGGGCAAGCGTTCTTCAGGAGCAAAGTCTCCAAGAAACCCAGGAAAAGCAGTCAAAGTGAAATATGGCTGTGCTTTCCTGGTTTAGAATAGAGGAGACAGCATGCACTGAAAGCAACAGTTTGCCAAGCTTAAGAAACAAAAAAATCTGTTCACGTGAAAAATCTCAAGGGAAAAAACTCCTGCATTTTGAATTTTTCAAAACATAGTGCAGGAAAAGTGAGAATTATTCTTAAAATGTGAGTTCATTCTTACTTTAAATTGATTATATATACTTTGCATATCATTATGGACTCCAGGTTAGGGCTTCCCGAAAACAAACAAAATCTGAAATATGAGGTATTTCCAAAATAAACACAGCACTACAAACTCTGCTTTGAAATGGAAACACAAGAGCTTAATAGAGAACCTTCAAAAATACCAGTTATCTGATAGACAAAAACAGATACCAAAAAAAACCAGTCTTTGTATTAAAAATTTCAAAGGTCATGATGATTACTCAGTAAGATGGATCTAACAAGAAACCATTAAGTCTTGCAAGAAAAACATTTCTACTTTGCATCTTTGAATCTAGTCATAACACAGGAGTTTAGGTACAAAGAGAAGGAATACTAATATAATTCATACCTCCCAAAGAAATTGTGAGTTATTTTTATTTCAGGATTCCAAGAAGACTCTACTAAATATGGTAATTAGTTATGGTAGTTGTTTGAAATGGAAAGGCACACTGCTAACACTGCAACCATGCTAAATAGTTTTACAACTCCCTTTTGAATAACACATGCCCTCTCTATGAATGGAACATCAAATCAATGGCCCCTGTTAGTGTCTAGACATAATTGTCTCCGAATTAAATATATCGTCTTTAAGTGCAATACCAAAATGGTTCCAACTAAAATAATGAAATTGTCTCTTGCATCATACTTCTGAATATTTTGTAAAAATTATACAATTCAATAGCTGGAGAAAGATTTATGAGGTTAACATTTTGCATATTCCTGCAATCAGCCTGTCAACTGTGTTCACTGTGACATCAGCCTCTATAAAATGGGCTTGTAAATAAACACAGCCAAAACATCTGGTGAATGTATGCATTCTAAAAAGAAATTGTATTTAATGAAAGACTTAAAAGTATGCAAATAGGTCAGTTTTATGAACATACAAGTATTTTAAAATATTATATATTTGAACTATAATATCCATGTATCATACATGTGCAAAATACTATGTATATAAACCAAACAGTATTTATTTAGGTACTTATTCTGAAACCTCCTGGACGAAGAAAAAGTCAAACGCATATACTTTGATCTAATTTAACTTTGATTTTTAAACAAATCTTGCACAAACATAAGAAAAAAGTGCATGTGCCCGCCTGTTTGTGTGCATGTTAAAAATACATAAAGAATTTTCAAAAGTATTTTACAAAGTAACTGAAAATTAGCCACAAAATTCTTCGTGTTGGTACATTTAAGTTTTGGAATGTTGCACGCTACTTCTTAATGTAATGTCTAAATGCTCTAACAGAGCAGTTTGCGTATGTAACCTGAAGGCCACATAACGATACCACGTATATCCATTCCAGGTATGAAGGGAATCCTGTGGTACTCTCCCTGAAAGCAGTCATATTTAGAGATTTACTAATTGGAAATCTGAAGTAAGTCAACAGCAGGACACTACAACATGCAGCAGTATTCAATGTTGACAACAAATGAAATGGCTTCATTCTCACCCTTCAGAGGCACTGCAAGGATTTTTACTACCTTGTCTTTTTCTCCAGGAAAAGAAGGCTCCATCAACACCTCAAAATTCACATGAAATGCATAAGGGTGATCACCCACAAACAAATAAGCAGCACAGTGCTGTATTCACTCTTCTTGATGAAAAACAAGGACAAGCTTCATAATACTAAGAGCATTCTCCTTAGCTCTTAATGACAAATACAGGGAACATATTACTCAGTTGGAAAAAGACTCACCTGTTTCTCAGTATTCTAGTTACCTTAGGAAATGAAGTCACATCACTGCATCAGTTCTTAACATAAAATGACCAACAATGAACCTGGAGGTACGATAGCTTTGACAAGATTTATCATTATAGCAGATAGCACTCTAAACTTCCACCAACCAATGAATACCAGAACCTAGCTAAATCATGCACTTCAAAATATGCCCAGAGAAGTCTGGTTTCCTTCCTGAGCATCAGTACAAGTTTTAATAAGTACATGTTATAAAGCCTTCTCCCTGTACCTCACAGCCCTTTACTTTTATAGCCCATAAATGGTAAATTAATCCACTACAAATTGCACTGCAGTTCAAAAAAAGAGAGAGAGAGAGAGAGAGAGAGAGAGAGCGCGCATTGAAGCCACCTCCGTCTCAAATGGAACTGCATGGAGGAAAGGCCAGCCACCAGAAAGTTCTTCCTGCATGCTACAGAAAACGTCAGTAAACATCCATGGCATACTAGTCAGAAAAATCTATGTTTAAAAAGACTCAGTAGATCAAATAAAAGGGACTGCAATCATCATATCAACCGAAGGTTTTAGGGCGTTATACAAATGCAATTTTTAAAGACAAACACTGAACTGATACTGAAAACTGCAGGAAATCAAAGAACTAAGTCTCTAAGGATGTCCTTAGAAATCAGCAAACTATGAACTGAGTGACCAAAAAGGCATCACACAAAATCTCTGGATCCAATCTTCAAAAAAAACCAAACAACCCCAAACAACCAAACAAAAAAAAAATCCATGAGGGGTTTTAAAAGACTGTTAAGTTCAAAACTGCTAGAAATTTATGAGGTAGCTCCCTCTTCTGGATCACCAAACAATGACAATTCAACTTAAATGGTAAGATGCAGAATTTGGCTAGTAAGTAACACCTTTCACTATTTGGGGGTTTTGTCATATACCATTAGATGATCACACAGAGACTTAAAAGGATGTGAGCTACTGACCTTATTTTGAATAAGGAGTTTGTATCTCAGTAGCATACTAGGAGAGAAAGGTGATTGAAACCCCTGAATAGTTTGATATCATTTTGGAATTTTTTCATCAAGACAGCACAAACATGCAAAAGAAAAGATACTGACTTCTGCTTTAAACCTCTCTGCATTTTACCGAAAAATTTATTTTACTGCATTTTACAGAAAAGAACTGATAAATAAGAATATTAAACACAGGTCACTTTCCCACCTGTATGGCCTGCAATATGATTTCTGATTTCATATTTGCAGGAGTTAAGCCTCTGGGTTGTAATTCTTGAAACAGAAGAATCTTATCTTCTTGGAATTTCTTTCAGCTTTGACAGGTTCATACAGAAAAAACCTGCACAGTAGGAAAAGCTTCTCTGCACATGAGCTATTCAGCCATTCTCCAAGACAGCTTGGGCAATTTCTGCACACATTTATAAACCGGAATTGGGAAGATTAGAAAACGGGTACTCTCTACCCCTATATAAAACTCAGCTCCATAAAGGAACCTTGGCTTTCTGACTTGACCTATAATGGAAAAGAAGGCTTTGTGAAAAACCTGGTGATTTTTCTGCCTCTCAGCTGGAATCACAGGCAATTCTATACTCTTTAAATTGTCCATCACTATCCAAGCTGAATGATAATGTTTGACTTAAGTACAAAAATTAGTCAAAATGGCAAAGTTTCGGCCCCAACGAAATCACTGTTTACTTCATCAGTGTTATTATTTATAACAAAATAATGACATAAATTACATTATTGTCTTTTAATGAGAAAGAGGGAGCATAGAAGATGTCCCTGTTAAACTCTGGACTAGATAACTTGAAAGCATGATTTTTGACTTGCTAATACCTGCATAATCAGCCACACAACAGTGTGATTTCATCTTTCATGATATGTATACCAAGTGCATCCTAAAGGATGCGGCCAACTGAAACACCCAAGGAAATTCTGATCATTCAAGCACGGATAAAACCAAAATTGCCAGGAGTTATTTGGATGGAACTGAAAAAACTGTATAAAATGGTAAGCCTTGTAGACCTGGAAATAGTGAGAGACAGAGGGAGGAAAGCTAAGATTTGCTGTGCAGGCACCTGCTGCCAAGTGGCAAACTTCCAATGACACAGAGGGGAGACCCCTTTGCCAGACTCTGCAACAGTCAATGGACTGAGACCCCCCTCCCACAATCCCCTTAGCAGAGAGAGGAGTTACAGAGGACAATGGGAAAGTAAAATCAAAGCTGAGGAAACCAACAGAAACTAGAAAATCCAACTGAGTATGTAAGTAAAGATATTAAAAAGGGGTAGACTGGAAGGAAAGAAAAAGGATCAATGGGAGATTAGAGAGTAAAAAGACAACTGGCTGAAGATCACATGCTGAAAACTGAGGTGATGAAGGCCGCAACTTGTGGTGTCAAAGAGCCAGAGTGAAACAAGTACAGTATGCTAGAGGGAATGAGTGGAGTCATTGAAAAAGGGCAGGAAAAATCTGAAAACCTAGTTAAGAAAAAAACTTAGTCTGTTTTTCAAGCTTCATCTAAACAGCAACACCAATTTTCAGGTTACTGAAAAGGAGCTAACATCTTCAGTCAGATATTTACAAAAGAAAATAACAAAGCGTTAACGAAGTATTTCTTTTATGGTCAAATGACAATGACTCTAAGGAGAAAACACACTCTAGCACTCATACTAAGTTCCAGTAGAAACACTATGAAAGCAAGGATTTTATAAATCATTGCAATTAAATCATCTTAACATACTTAATTAATTTACTCCATAAAAATCAAAACAACTCTTAATCAAAACATAAAATTAGGAAACAACAAATGAGAAATGTAAATAAGCCACTCACCTTTTCCTTTCATAACAAGTGCATATACTTTCCAGTATTTTATTGTCATTCAAGAAGTCTTTTTTTATAGTAATCTACAGAAATATCTGAATGAAAGATTCTCACAAAACCCATGCCATGGATAAATACTGACTCTGTAAACAATAGATAAAAATATCACAAAATGGACTATTATTGTAGATAAGTATCACTAGAAGAAAGCTATCATATGAATAAATATAACTTCAATGTACCTTTATCCTTCCTCTTTGTCTATCATGCTGAACTTTTCATATCGAAACTTAACGTCAGATTGTGCAGCAACAAATAGAAGTATAATCAAATACCCACATTTTCTTGTAAAGAGTCATTTACTGGGTCTGATCTTACACAGCCACATATAATGTCATAATCAGAGCAAAGTACGATGATAACACTTCTCAGACAAGAGCCCTTTCCCTGCACTGCAGCAGCTCCCAGACATCCGTGATAGTTAACCAACCAAACACCAACATAAGTGGCTATAAAATATAGAGAGATGAAATACAGGGAGTTGCTGAATGTACAAACATGGATGTATAAAGTAGGACTGGAGTAACAGTATCATCCACATACATGGCATCAGTGGGGATATTAGGGTGTGCGCAAGACCTGTGACACACCTTGCAGTGCCATATGCAAGCTAGTAGTGTCCTAAATGTATGCTGGGGTGAGACAAGGCATATACCACTTGCTTCCAAGCACCTTGGTTTCCTCTGAAGAAACCCAGAATTGTGGAGTGCAGAAGAGGCACGGTTCACTTTGCTATATCTCCAAATTAGACAACTGGGAGCCCAGAACTGCAAAGCATACCCATCCAACTAAGGCCCCATGGAAATATAACATCCATTCACGGTGATCATACTTTAAAAGAAATGTTGGCAAACCATGAAGCGTTAAGAAAAGAGCCGCTACCATGCCCTTTTATAAGACACCAAGGAAAAATCAATTGTTTGGTTCAGCCAAAAAAGGACTGAAATGCAAAAGCATCTACAGATGGAGCCTTCCTATTTAATTAGACCTTACTAATGAAGGCATGACTCACAAGGACATTACTTCAGTTTTAAGTTTTGTGCAATCACATTGCTTTCCGTGGAATTCATGTAATAATGGAAAAGACAGTATTGAACAAAATCCAGACTTATTGTCTTTGATTGAAAACTACAGTAAACAAAAAGCTATTGGAGGTAAACCTGACAGTGATTAAATTCATATTCAGCAGTTCGAAAGTCTTCTAGCTCCTTCGAATGGTATATTATTCAAACGTACCTTTACAACAAAATAGTATATTATCCATTTTATCTTCTCAATAAATCTCCCTTCAAATTACTCAGAAATAAAAGAGAATGTTTGAGTGGCATAAGGTAAGTAACAGCAAAGTCCACGTCACTATTCACAAGGCATTAATGTTAACAGGGCTTTCAGCCACACAACAGTAGAAAGTTACAAAATGGATGAAAAGAAAATTCACACTGTAAACCAATTTCAAGTCTCTGATGAGCTAACTTTAAGAGTAAAAATGAAAAATAAGATTTTTGACTCAATCTTTTCATTAACCGTATAATCACTACTGAATGTACTGCTATCTAGAATAACATAATGCCAGCTTAGAATTCACAGCATAGAATATTTCAAACACGCTTTAACTTATACAAACTTTGCAAGAAGTTAATGTGATTTAGAACTTAAAGCAAAGAGTCTGGAATAAGCAGTCCTGTTAGCAGTCTACTAAATAGTTTGGGCAAACAGTACAAGATTTGACTTTTCAGAAGTCCTCTGCTTAATAGCTGATATTCAACTTCTATAAAAATCACATCCTTAACTTCTGTATTTCATTTTGCTAGCCTGTAAATGGATACTCTAATACTGTTCTTCATACAGCTGTTGTGAGGCTACACTTAATGTAAGCAAAGTGCTTTGAGATCTTCAGCATCAATAAAATATATTTTGCACTTAGATGTTGATAAAAGTAGCAATATTTGAAATAAGGTTTTGTTCCAAGGCAGCAAGACTAAATCAAACATGATTATCTTAGCTTTGATTGTGATATTTTACTTACTATTTTTCCTTGTATTTGAAATATGCAATTTTGCTTTTCTGTTATGTAAATGAAAGTTTTTCATCTAACACATCTATTTTCGGAAAAAGAATAATTTTCTTTCCTAGTCTAAGACAGAAATGTTGCAGAACAATTCTGAAGTCTAACTGACAGAGTACCTCAAGGCCACTGCATGCATTCAATAGCAAAAGCAGCAAGAGGTGCCCAGAGGACTCATTGAACTTAGAATATTAATATGTAAATGTTCATCTATACAGATATATATCTAGACAGATAAACACACAATAATATTTAATATAGGTTAATTAGTCCTTCTGCCCATTGATTAGGTGGTCCTAACCAATGCAGCTGCAATCACAACAGTTGTATCCTTTCTGAAAAGTAAAAAGAACTGGGATCAGGATAGAAAAAAAAAATCTGCATTGGAAGTCATAGGAACAATCCATTTTAAGCTAAGAATTCTGTTTGGCTCTGTGTAATTTAAGTTATTTTAGAGGCAACTTCAGCAAAGGAAAAGGTTTGGACTTAATCCAAAACACTGGCATGCAAAAGAGGTCAAGCCACCTGCCATAGTGGTCCTTTCTTTTAAATGTTGTTTTTCACTTCTGCAAAGTGGGCTGATTACATTGCTGTTTGTGTTCCTAGATATCAATGGCATTTAATAGACAACACGTATTCTGGAAAATGCATGTCATATTTATATATAATCCTATTAACTTAAACAGGGTGTACTACCTGCAGATGACTTTGACTCTATAGTTTATGTGACCAAATTACACTGCTTCAGCCCGTTTCCTGTTCTCTGAATTTCACATATTCCCATGCTGAGTAAAGAAGATAACACACGTAAGATTTCCATTTAAGTCATGGAGTAAAAATGGGCATCCATAAATTCCCAGCGTAAAGAGAACTAAAGTCATGGTTAGCAAACTAATTTTAAAAATTATGTCATGTGAAAAAAGATGACCCAAAAAAATCAAAGGAATAAAACACCTGTTGAGAAGAAAACATTACAGTCTCAAAGCAGTGCTGAAACACTGGTAATTATCCAGACAAAAAGAGGTTAAGAAGAATATTCTACTCATTCAAATCTTTAAATGAAAGTAAACGCCAACCTAAAGCTTGTTTTCAACATTCTATGATGCCTAAGAAATGCTGTCACTCACTCATTACACTCCCTCACACGGATGTAATTTCCACCCCCATCTATCGTCATCACATCTGGTTTGGTGTGCAGTTTCACACACACACACAAAAAATCTAGGCACAAAATCATAACATATTTTGATAAATGCTTTATTATGCAATTACACACACTATTAAGTATACCTTGAAATATAAACCACCATGGAACACTTGGGGGCAGAGGGCACCACACCTTACTCCAAAGCCTTGATCAAGCTGTACACTTATTACTAGTACACTGGGGTTTAAATTACTTCTTGAAACAGCAAAACAAAACACAAAACTTCACATCCCACAGAACTACAGATAATAAAGCTAAGAGAGACCCCAAACAGGTAGTCTATGTACCAGTCCCTATAGCTTTATCACTTCAATACATGTTTGTGAAACAAACCTTAAAAATCTCGAGTGAGATTTCATTGTCTGCCTACCCCATACATTCTAGTGCTGCAGTGTTGAGAAGATTTCCCTAATGTCTAACCTGAAGCCAATCTATTACAGAGCGTCACTCTCCTCAGCATTGGAAAGTTTTTCAGTCCAGCTGAACTTGTGCTGCATTTTAAGCCCTTACAAACAGCAAATGCATTCCCCTCAGAAATGCATACCACCAACAAACCAAAACGTCGAGATGAGGTCCTAGTTCCGTTTAACTCACTGAAAACAGACACTGAAACATGCTCACAGGCACTGCACACTACACATCTGGCATACTGGAAGATATAGGTTGACACCTAAGTTTAAATACTCTGCATGTTCAAAACCGTATGTGGTTTAGAGACAGAAGGGAGACTTTCTTGCCCAAACACCCAAAAGCTGTTCCTTTTCTGATCACAGAATATTCAAAAATAAAACTTTCAAGGTTATCTCTCTCTTCAAAGTTGGGGGGGGGGGGGGGGGGGAAGGGCAGGAAACTTTCCAGCAGGTACTACACAGCCTCCCTCACACCAGTAGCCACCAATGCCAAGGCCAAGAGCACTGATGCCGCTGGGCCGCTAGCTGTGAAACCCGACTTCTCCCCAAAAAAACAAAACCAAACCAGCCGAGACACTTACACGAGGCCTGGCACACGCAAACCGTTGGCGGCCACCCCCTGCCAGCCCATCTCCCGTCCTGCGCTGGGCCCACACACCATCTTTGCCACCCCACAGGCCCCACACCCCAAGCGGCTGCCATGTTCTGCCACAGCCACTCTCCCACCAGTAAGCCACGTTTCTCCACATGCTGCCAGCTAGGAGAGTGGCCGAGGGGGCGCGCCCCACCTCAGCACCCCTGTACTCACCTTCAGAGACCTCGAACTCGGCTGCTCCATTGAGCTGGTAGAGGCACCAGTCAACTGCGCTCTCGCCTGGGGGGCCGCCGGCTGGGCAAGGAGGAAAGGCACAGTCAGTCGGGGACACCCAGGGCCGGCCATGGGGGAGAGGGCTGAAGAAGGGAGAAGGGAAAGTGGGCTGCGGAGGGGAAAGGCAGAGCCGGGGGAATGGGGAGGAGAGATGGAGGGGGCAGAGGAGGGAACGGAGGGATGAGAAGGGACCAGGGAAGACCAGGGGAAGGGAGAGCGTTTCCAGATACCCTGCTTGTGGGACATGTGTGTTGCCCTCCGAAAGGCGCCCAGTGCTCTGAACTGTTATTTGCTTTGCTCCCACCGCCGGTAGCTCGGGGCGCCTCCTCCTTCTCCCAGCGGAGCGGGCGGCGCAGGCAGCCGGCACTGCCTCGGGGCGCTCAGGAGCCGGGGGAGGGAGGACGGGAAGAAGGGAAGGCTCCGCCCGGAGCTCCCGGCGGAGGCGGCGCAGCCTCGCCTGGACCCGCCGCGCCCGGCACCGCCGGCTCTGCCGCGGCCCCAACAGGTGTGAGCGGGTAGAAGGTGGCCCCGGCACCGCGGCGGGGGTTCGGGGGCTGCCGGCGGGGCCGCCCCCAGCGGGGCGCCAGGGGCTGCCGGCGAGGCTGGGCGACCGCTCTGCCTGAGGCGAGCTCTAGCCGCCGCGGCGGCGGGATGGGACGCCACAGCCTGGCCTTCCTGCCGGCCTCCCTCCGCCGCCCAGAGCCGAGGCTCCTTCCTGCTGTCGGTTCAACTTCAGTCATGAAGTGCCCGTCAGGTGCCGCCGGCTGCGCCGTGTCCCTCCACGGCGCCTCAGCCAGCCTGCCGCCCACGGGTGCGTATCCCCAGCTGCACCAGCAGCCTGGGCGCACAGCCCCTGGAGAACACCACGCACCAGGGCCTTGCCAGCGTCACCCAGGCTGGCGTCCGTACGGCCTCTCCCGGCTCCCCACGCCAAGCCAGCTGTCTTTGCCTCAGGACATTCACCTCAGTTCTCTTCCCATCTCTAGGCCGTGTTGGCTATCTTATGGGTAAAGGCTGCCAGCACCATGTGAACGGTGAGGTTTTATATACGCTGAAATCACTGCAAGGCTAGAGAGTGGTTTTCATCTGGTCTGTGGGCCCCTGTGGATCCACAAACTGTCTTTACAGCATCCCTGAGAGGTAAGTAAGAAAGCAAACCTGTTATCAAGTAAGCTTAAGTGTTCTGTGTGGTAACCTTTGTGCCTCTGCTAGAAAATGTTTAGGGGACTGGCAAATTTTAAAACACTGAAACAGTCACCTAGAGCAAACTTATGTTAATAAATGCCTTTATTCTTACAGACATCCACCCCAAAAACACCACAGGAGAGAAATGCAAAGGTATGTTAATTGTTCTGTTCACCAGGTGGCTTTCTTGGTATTTAATTCAACATGATTGTGACTGCTTAGCTTACAGCTGGCAGCATGCTGCCTACGTCTTCTCTCCTTGAGGTGACAGTGTCAGAGGCCCACGTATAGTACTCGTGTCAAAGAGAGTGCACACACTTTGCATAGGCAAATGAGAAAAGCTTAAGAAATAATACAGGAAGACTATAATCAATCCATGCTAAGAGATTAAGAGCCAACAAGAGGATAAAATATCATTGTAGGCAGCTGTCGTGGCACAGTTACATTGGCTCCTCCACCTAGCTTTTTGCTGTTTGTGAAGCGGTGCGTAAATGGTGGAGGAGCATTATTTTCAGCATAAATTCTACTTGATATACCTACATTCATACACTTTTGCAGCAAGTGAAGACCCTCCTGATGCCTTTAGGTATGTAAGCTGTGGACAGTTTAATTCAATTTTTCCTAATAGAAGTATTCTGTTCAAATATTTATATTCTTCCCCACTGCATCCAAGACAGTGTCACACTGTGGCCTTTGTGAAAGAGTAAGAAGGACGATTACACTTCCTGAAGGAAATAGCTTTAAAATGGGAGTAACATTCTGCAAACGTTCTCAGCTACTTTTAGAAACAAAGCAAAACGCCAACACTAAAGCTTTGCTGGGAACTTCACCTAAATTATAAAGACCATCATGCCTTCTGGGGTAAAAGAACACCAGTTCGTTTAGACACTGTATGTATATATATCACTAAAGCATATGTTTGCTGGATGTGCACTAGCTTTCTTGGAACTGAGAAGGTTTAAGCTGATGATTTGGGGAAAAAAAACAGTATCATAGAGCTGTACTAAAGTAAAGCTTCATCCAGCTGCTTACAGTGATACTAACTCCCCCTACAAATTACCTACAAACATTGATTGTTCTTCATAACAAGGTATTATCATGAATAAAATTAACCTTAGCATTCCAGTGTTAGCCTCTTCTTTTTGGAGAAAACTCTAGTCTACCATATTAATTAGCAAATGTGGGCCCTGTTCTGGGAGAATCCATTCATATTGGATTTAATTTTTGTAAAATGTAGCAATTTTATGTGGTTCAACTTGGTATTACTGACTTACATAGTATTTTTGATTCTGGACTTAAAATATTTAAAAACTTTGTATGTTAAAAACTTCATCGAGTTTGGCGTGTAATGCAGCATGCATTTTTTTTTTTTCCAAAATGAGGGGAGAGATGCAAATCACATTTACAGTGTGTGATCAGTTTCTACAGGTATCTCGAATATTGAGATGGGTTAATTTGTACCCAGGTGCCAACTAGTCCAGTGTGAATTAATCTTCTGCTTTTGTGTTAAGTCTGTAGATGGACACTCTTAAGCTATTTGTGATTGTTTCCTTCAGAGAGGTGACTGCTTTAACTAGGTTTGGAAATTAGTAATGCTAAATCAACAGATAAACTTGGAGGTGGGAGCAGGTACCACCTTCATCCTTTATTTTTGCACTGTTGGAAATGAGCTGAGAGTTTGGTATGACTTCGTCTTTCCAGGATTTTAATGTTGTTAAAAGCATGTAATATACTCAAACTGCAACTTAAGCAAAGTAGTCAAGTTATACTCCTGTGTATTTTAAAGAATGAAAGTATAAAAAAATAGTTTAATCTATTTTGGCGTTTAATATCGCAATGATATATTGGGCAGAAACTGGTGCAACTGCAGACAAAACTTCTGAGGACATCGCTTGGGCTACATGACCCTATATCATTTTTTAATTATGGGTTGGATATTTTTCCTTTTCAGTATAGCTTTCCGCAGACACAAGTCTACCTTTTCAGTTCTCAGCAGAGGGTCCACCTCTTGCTAGCAGCAGTAAGACAAGTGACAAAACCAATTTAAATGGGATAAGAAGGTCAACCACATAAAACTTGATCTTGTTACAACTTCAGAACTTCAAAGATGCAGACAATAATCTGTAATGAGCTATTATACCCTGAAATAAAGAACTCGTCTTCAGTTCAAAAGAATTTCCTCAAAAAACCCCGTGAGGATTTATAGTCGTCCGAGACGTAGAATTCAACGTCTCTCTGAGCAGTCTAGTTCGGTAAGAGAGGCAGCCCCGGAGTTACCGACAAGAGCCACCAGGACCTCCCGGGGGCTGCGGCGTTATCTGGCTCTTGCACCCTGCTGGAGGGACCGCCAATACCTGCAGAGCGGCTCGGGGCTAACACAGAGTCACCCAAAATCCTCTCATTTAAAGGAAAACTGCTGTAGCTTCGTTTGATTGTTTGTTTTTAAAAAAGCAGCTCCTTTCGAAGCGCTAGCCTGCCGCCTGCTGCAGCATCGCGGCAGCCCCGCTCCCCGCCCCGGGGCCGCCGTGCCGGGAGGCGGCGCCGGGGACGCGGAAGTGCGGCGGGGAGCCCGGGGAGCCGCCATGCGACCCCCGCTCATCCTCCTCCTGCTCTTCGGCCTCCTCCCGCGGGCCGATGGACGGGGGGAGCTGCGGGCCTTCGTGGTCCCCCACAGCCACATGGACGTCGGCTGGGTTTACACGGTGCAGGTGGGGCCCCTGCGGAGCGGGGCTGGCCGGGGTGGAAGACGGCGCGGCCGGCTTCCCCCACTTCCCGGGGCGGCTCGGCGGCTGTCGGGCTAGGGGTGGGCTTGTCGGCTGGTGGGGCTGAGGGTCCCCGCCGCCCGACCTCAGCGCAGCTCCCTGTGCGCCTTCAAGCTTGCAAAACTACCTGGAGTCGTGTAACGCTGGCTGCGGGGGGGAGTCTCTCTGCCCCTAACACCCACCCGCCTGTAGAGAAACGCATAAATCCTTGTACAGTGCATTTCTTGCCCTAAGTCTGTCCTGGAGTGTGCTCCATCACCTGGTATTTCGGGACCCCGACGATCGTTTGGTAGTGGCATGGTTATTTTAGGAGGTGTGCCCATTAATTTTGGGTTTCTGTGTGCCAGTGTTCTGCAGGATGCTCCTCATGGATTTTTTCTTTTTTTTTCTTTTTTTTTTTTGTAAAGGAAAATCTTCAATCTATTTGATGGTGCACTTTGATGGTGTGACAGATTTTCTTGGACTTTTTGTTTATCTTGTTACTAAGCCAAAACCCTAGGAAAACTTCATTTTCTTAGAGAGGAACGCAAATCCCAGGTCCTCGATGGCTGGGGTGGGGTTGGAGCCTAGTCCCATGGAAGTGTAGTAGCAAAGTAATTTTTGCTAAATAAATAAGATGTAGAGCAAAATAAATCAGGTGGGCATCAAAAGCCTTTCTATTTGTTTGTCAAAATCGTCAATTATTCTTCATTAGTATGAATTTCATGATGTGAAAGACGTTATGGATACTTCATTTGCTAGAGTGATACGGCATCAGATGTTTAAGAGTAACTGTAATAAAGTAATGGCTCACCAAGGAATTTCTGCTATGCATGGATTTTGTCTTCCCTTTTTAGGAAAGATTAGTGAATTTCTCCTTTATACTTCAAACTCCTACACAGAAATTGCATAAGAGGACACAAAAGTAATTTTTATTTTGGGTCAGTTAGTGGTTGAAGATATCCTTGGAGAGGAATGAAACACAAAATTATCTTTTTTTTTGAGAAGATGCAGTTGCTTGAAGCCTCAGTTCCTCTGCTATTAAATCACAAGTATCAGCAATTCCTGTAGTCAAAAACCATAGACACGACCTGTGGATCATTTCAAATGCTTCTGTAGTAAAGTGAAACCTGAAGGTAACTCTGTGGAATACTAATGTGATCCCAACCTATTTTACATTCTAGTTTGCTTAGTTATTGGGTTTCACTCATGGCTGACAACATACTGGTTTTTTAGTGTTTAATTTCTCCATTTATAATGTGAAAAATAAGCATTTTATTTATGATACCAGAATAGCAATCTTCATTGCGTGCTGGAAGTTATGGTATTGATGGAGAATTCCAGCACTGAATGCATATTGAAATTTCTCTTTTTTTCCTCTCAAGGAAAGATATCTGTTGCAATCTGGTAATAACAGTGGTACCATAACTTACATGAGATGTGGCATCTCACTGATGTATAGGCGTGAAAGACACCTCACCATTGTCTAGAATGCAGTACAAAACTATTTTTACATCATGGTAGAAGTTTAAAACCTATATTGAAATAAGGAAAATCTTACCTGGTTATTTACACTGGGTCACTTCTTATTGTTTCAGAGTATCTTATTAGTGGATAGAGCATATGAATTGGAACGAAAATTCTTATTGTTGCTTGAAGTATCCTGGTTTGTGAGAACAATTGTTTTCAATTCCCACCTAGACGACTGGGGTTTATAAACTTTGTAGGAGTGGGTCGTATCTTACTGCTTAGTTCCAGAGTAGTTTGAGTCAGAATAAAGACTGGCTTGCCTAATCTCCAAAATACCTCAAGGAAATATTTTCAGTAAGTTACCACACAGAGTATTTTAGTATTGTATTAAATTTGAAAAGTCCTTGTTCAGCTCTTAAAATCTAGTGTACTAGACTTACCTATTAAGAACTAAAATTGAGCCTAATGTTGTAGTAATTGTACATATATGTGGATTTTTAGAATGTATCATTTGTAGCCAATTGCCAGTGAAAAATGAAAATTCCTTAGCAATCGTTTGAGTATGTCACTGTTGAGTATTAGTAAAACTTAAAAGCTATTCCCTTAAAATTTCACGTTGTATTAAGCATCTAACCATAATCTTGATTTTTAAAAAAACCTTAAGAACTAATCTAGAAATGACTGACCAAGTAATTATTTAGATAAGCACCGCAGTATTTTAAGCCATTCCTCCTACATTCAAATGTTTTTCCTTTTCTAATGCCACTAGCATTTTTACAAAGATAGCTGGATTTCAGCTGTGGAAAGCAAGGGGTTAAGAAAAGTTTATTTCTGATTTGGATCACGTCCTCCCCTTCTTATTTCAAAATGTGATTTTCTTATAGGAAACTTGCCTAAATTAATCATATTTTACATACCATGCAATTAATTTTTAGGTAGGTGAGAGATCTATATGTCAATCGCTTTCGGATGTATGTGTATGTACTGTGGTGTGCATTCTCAAGCAAGTACCAGTAGTTTAAGTAGAAGTGTGTTTGGTTAGTGTTAAAATAGCTGTGCTATAAAATGCAGATAACTTTGTTACAAGAAAGCATAGACATTGCAGCAAATTCTAGGATCTGTGCTGTTGTCTTTAGACATTCTGTATCACTTTGAAATTAAGTGAGGGTAGAAGACTGGATCTGGTCAGCAGAAGTTGTTCTGGCAAGGATAAGTGTACATAAAATATCTTGATGCGTGCAACTTTAAAATGAACATGATATTGTTCATTTGATACCATTTCATAGGATATAACAGTGTGATAGGTTATTTGGATGGATACAGCTGTTATGTTTGCATTCCAATAAAATCCATAGGCCTCATTCTGGAATACAAGTGGCTTTAGGAATGGCATAGACAGGATAGATGCACAGATTCTCACATTGGATGTTTCTACATCAACAGTCAAACTCATTCTAAGAGCCCTTTGCCATTTTGGTTTTACTCTATCCTAAAACATCATGCAAAATGGAGTTCTTTTTCATGACTGAAGCTTTTAGGGCCATAATAGTATAATTTACAGTATATGTATCACTGTATTATACTGGCAGTGCACATCTGCAGCACAGACTCACTCACTCACTCTGAAGAAACAATTCTGATAGTTCAGGCCATGAAAGCAAGAGCAGAAATGGAAGAATAAGGTGTGCATGTGGGGTTTTTAATTATGTTGTGCAAAGTCTTATCATAGAACCATAGAAGGGTTTGGGTTGGAAGGGACCTTAAAGATCATCTGGTTCCAACCTGCTTGCCATGGGCAAGGACACCTCCTACTAGACCAGATTGCTCAAAGCCTCATCCAACCTGGCCTTGAACACTTCCAGGGATGGGGCCTCCACAGCTTCCCTGGGCAGCCTGTTCCAGTGCCTCACTACCCTCATAGTGAAAAATTTCTTCCTGAGATCTAATCTAAATCTACCCTCTTCCAGTTTGAAGCCAGTACCCCTCGTCCTATCGCTACAAAGTCTCTCTCTCTCATTCATGGCATTCTTGATTTAAGGTAAGCAGTGAGGGACAGGTTAAGCTGTTCCCAGTACATCAAAAAGAAAGCTTGTATTGGTGTCTGCTCATCTTAGGGGAAGCTACACTATGATCTAGTCAGGTCCCCAGCCAGAGGATGTGTTTTGGAGCAGAAGCTGCGCAGGCTGTACATAACCAGAGAGAAGTTGGTCTTTCTGAGTGTACAAAGGAAGTGTGCAACAGAAGTGAGGTTTTTGATCTCTCTTCCCAAGCCCAATGAGTGTTCAAAACAGCCCATTTAATATAGGTAAAACAGTTTATTTTCTACATATTTTTTTTTTTTTGCAGGAAAGTATGCACGCTTATGCAGCAAATGTCTACACATCTGTTGTAGAAGAGCTAATGAAAGGAAAGCAGCGCAAATTTATTGCTGTGGAGCAGGAGTTCTTTCGACTCTGGTGGGATGCAGTAGCTACAGACACACACAAGCAGCAGGTAAGTTGTACTAGAGCCATACTTCCAGCTAACAAAGAAACCATGCTCTGTTCAGGGGCAAGGAGGGGCAAAGTACTTCACCATTTGCTTTTTATCTGGGTCTTGTGTAAGCTGTCTCTGAATCTGGGACTTCTTATGAAAGGACCTTAACTCTAAAGGCAGTTGCCAGAGGTTAAGACCCCAGCTATAGATTAGAGCGGTAGGAGGTAGTAACCTTTGCGCTGAAGACTCTTTACAGTTCTTGTTTCATCGGTGACTTTCTTATTTGGGGGCATGCTAGTATAAGATGAGGGTGATTCTGAAAGAGGCTGCACCAATATCTGTTAAACATCTGAAGCTCATAAACTGCTGCCTAACACTCTGCTCACATGAAGGAACTTTTTTTCTCTCCAGTTAAGTACTGCTGAAAAACCTGCCATGTGTAAACAAGGACAATGCGACAAAGAGGTGACTGTAGGTTCAACAGCAATAACTGTTTCTTGGGTGTGTTTATTTATAAGCTGTGATCCCTTTCAGTCTTTAGAGCCTTAATTTGACTATTGTTTTTTTCCTAGTAAAGACATTGTGAAGTTTTAGTTGTCATTTCTTCTTTCCTCTGGCATGAAATAAACATGCTGAAATCAAAGACTGGGCTGATAGCCTAGCAGTTGCATTGCAGTGCGAGAAGTTTTGGACCCTAAAACCAGAGGATATACAGGTGCAGCTTCCCATAGGTACTCACTCGGAACTCCATGGTCTGTTTTGTTACCAGGGTCCAGCAAACACCAGCGTATTACTTGCAGTACTTTACATATCAGTTTGTTTAAAGTGCTAGATGTTTCAAGCATCATGTAGAAAAGACACTTCTTGACTGTTTTTTTTTACCTAGTCCTTCACTAAATTCTGAAATTTCTGTAATGTTTAGTATTTGAATAATAGCTTACAACCTGTGTGCAGCTGACCTTTGTATGAGAGGTTTTGCTGTGTATACGCAGCTCACTGGTTTTGTGTGGGTACTTTGCCCATACTTGCTGGTTGCGGGACAATTTTCTTGCCTGTTTTTAACTAGAAAACTGTACTGTAAGTCTGGCATGAGGGAATTAAAAAAAAAATAGTATAGGAACTACTTTGTGCAGGTACAGAAGAGTACTCTAACTTTCTAAGGTCAGTTGATCTTATTTCAAATATATTACACTGCTGTAATCCAAGTATAAAGTAAAGGCCTGTGTTTCTAATATCTATTCTAGCTATTACGTGGAATCCAGAAGAGTAAATGTGTATCACATTTGAATTCAGTAATGCAAAACTAGTACATATGATCCAGCCTTTAATTTCCTAGCCTAATTACTGATAATTGTTGCTTTTATGCATTTTTAGTCAGTTCTCTAGTTACTTTATAGTTGCTTCTCTGAAAATTAAAATTATTAAAACCAAATTCCTCTTAAACCTGTGTCAAACATTTAATCTCTAATATTATTTAAGAGCTATGATGCTTGCTGATAAATGGCATGTTTTTTAACATCAGCAAGTTGAAAATATTGGGCCTTGAAATTAGGTCACTCTGGTTACTGTCCTGCTTTTTCCAGTTGAACTCTAGCATTAATTATTTTCTGTAGTACAGGCTCTCTGGTTTTAATTTTGCCATTTTTATTCTTAATTTAATATTTTACTTGGAGTACAGGATTTAATTCGAGTTTCTTTTGTAATGTCTGCTTTGGATTAGAGCAGTGGCATTAAAAACTAGTAAAAGATACAGCCTGGGTACTAAAGCTGATTTTACAGTTCAGACAAGAGAATATATAGGAGTGAAATGTATTGCAGCAGTATTCAGCCAGATATGAACCTCTTAGTTCTCAGTGCATGTTATTTCCACAGTATTTTCTTGTGCAAACGATTCCTATTACCTTACCCTGGCTTGATGTCTGGATGTTTTAACCAGAGGAAAAAAGATGTGTAAGCCACTTCTATCTGGTTGTAGGGGTGAGTTGATGTAAGGATAGTAGTAGTTGTCTCAAGGGCCACAGATATGTTCTACTACTGTAGCATCCTGCTGCATGTAGTACTGCTGTATCTTTTTCCTTGGTTCCTCCTTCCTTTTGCCCAGTTCTGATCAGCAAAAGTGCTTATCATTGGAGATAAGTTTTCTTTTCTTTTTTCTTCTAGGATCGGATATTATTTAAATTACTTAAATTCTTTTTTTTGTGTTTTCAGCCTCTCAGTGGTTCCTCAAAACTTACATTAAAAAAACATTTCTGTGGCTCAAAGTTTGGATCAGAGATTTCTTATTTGGACATCTATCCAAATAGGGAATAATAGCCACATATGCTTTTCATGTAGGTCAGGACCAGTTCTATGCTGACACCAGATATCAGTTATCTGGTCTCCCAGCACGCTAATCAGTCACCACAGTCAGCTGGAACTAATTTATGAATGCTGAGCCCTGAAGCATTTTCACAACATTGTGAACGAGAGAAATGATTATAATCAAAATTGACAATCTGGCATCCTATCTGAGCAGACACAGGGGCATTCACTGAAGGTTCCTGGGGAAATAAACATAATAGCTCTGGAATCAGCATCCTACATGACAGATCTTTAAAAAAAAAAGGGGGGGAGGGGATGGTGGAGATTAAAGTACATATTTATATAAACTTTCTTTGTTGGAAGTTTGAGGTGTCTTTGAAATTCTAGATGGTGAAGTAACTATAATAAAAACAGAAGACTCCCTAACACTTCTAGAAAGGGACACAGACTATTACTCCCTCCCTCCAAACACCACCCTCCCTTTCATCCAGCACATTTGCTGAAAGTGGTACTTGTCAGCATACTGTTGTTTCTAGTGGCTGAAATTAAAAAAAAAAAAAACTAAAGCCCAGAAAAACCTTGAACAGTTGAACAGGTCGTAATATATTGACAGTTTTTAAACTAGGAAAATTAGACTAGAAACGAAGGTTAGGCGTGGGTTTATCAGACAGGCAAACGTGCTACATGTGGAATAACTATTTCTTAATAAAGCTTCCTGTATCTCACAAGTTGAGCAACCTGTCCATGCTCTGAAGGCAAGGTAGATGCATACAGAGTAGAAAGAATGTGTTTGTGGCTACGGTGTGATGGTACACTCATCCTCCCTCCTGGATCACACAGATCTCAGTCTCCAGACTGTTACAGAGGTAGTAGACTAAAGGAAACCCCAGGAGCCTGGGATTGGTGCTTGCATGGGGTTGCATACTGCTCTCTCATCCAGCCACCCAGTGCCTTCCCTAGGCAAAGAGAGATGTAGCAGGAGGAAGGCTCTGGGAGAAGCACTAGTATCTTCTGTTTCAACCCTCCAGCTCTAGTTGCCTTGAGGCAGGATCCTAGGCTGCTGCCAGTGCAGTGTATGGGGCCAAGTCTGGTGTTTAGATAGTGTAAAGGCACGATAACAACCCTACCGAGAAACACCAGAAGGTCAGTATCTACCTGGCAGTGCGTCCTTTGTGCCTGCTACTTGGTTTTAGTGTAAGCTGGGTAAATCAATGCACTGTGCAGCGCATTAGTATGCTTTTTTTCCCCCTTCTTCTCCTTTTGATAGCACTCAGTATAAGGCAGCCTTTTATCCTGCCTTTGTCCTGGATGCCTTCTTGACAAGTGTTGTGTGTAGGTAATATGCTGTGATCTGAAATGAATTTGCAGCCTTTTTGGATAAGACTGAAATTATGTTTATGTTCTGTGTCTTAATTTCAATATTATAGGTCCATCAGTTACTTCAGGAGGGACGACTGGAATTTGTCATTGGAGGGCAAGTGATGCATGATGAAGCTGTGACACTAATTGATGATCAAATTTTACAGTTGACGGGTATGCATATTTGCATTTAACTTTTATTTTTCGTTGTTGTGACCTTGGGGGGTTTTGTTTGTTTTTCATTTCTCTGCCACAAGTTTGCTATCATTTTCTTACTCTTTAAGAACTGATTAAATCATCTCTTATTTTTTACTTGCCTGTGAGTTATCTGTATAAAAATCTTTGCCTAAAAAAACCCAAAACCAACAAACCACCACACAACACTTCTGCAGTAAGCAGAGGGGTTACTGAAAGCTGGCTTGCAGTTTAATAGATGTCAGTTATAAACTTGTTTGGAGCAGAGGCCTTTTGCATGTGTCTGTGTGTGTTTGAGAACTTAAACTCCTGGAAAGATTGTTATGGTGAAATTGAGGGTATGAAATGCTCTGGAAGAAAATACCGGGTAGCAATTCAGAGCGTGGGGAGTTTGTATTGTTTAGGCAAAGTCTTCTGCAGAATGTGGGCCATAGAATATCATTGAGGTCACCTGATCTTAGTTGAAAGACTTGCTTGATGAAGAAACTCCCATTTATAATCATTATCAGCAGCCTCTATTAGATGCATATTTCCAAGAGATGTGGTATTTCCCATTTTAATCTTCTAGCTTCTGCTTCCAACCATTTGTATGTTACACATCTCCATCTGATGGTTTGAAGAGTCTTTTGGTATTTAGGTTTATCTCCATCCGGTTAATGAAAAAGAAACAGGATAAATCATGCCACCACTGTGCTCTATATGCCTATAATATGCCACGAGGGAGTTGCGTGCTTTTTGGGGGTGGGAGGGGATGTAGTAGCACCAGCTGTCTGTGGTGGCTGATACAAACCCTGCCCATTTCAGGGCTACAGTCTGGGCAGCTTTCTACATGGGAGAATAAAGGGTCAGAAAACACCATTTGCTGAATCTGACTGTGCAGCACCACTGGCCTTGTTCCTTGCTTGTCAGTGTCTATCAGGAGCAGGGGGATAGCAGCTGCTTTTGCATCTCAGAGAGTGACCACATTACATTCTAGCCAAGAGGAGGAGAAGGAATGAACTTGGTTTTTTTCTTTTTTTCTTGTCCAACTCCTGTGTTTAAAGGTTGTTATATGGGCTTGGTACATTGAACCCAGAACTTCTCCAAAGAAAACACTAATATTGACTGAAGAGTCCTTTTTTTAAACGCAAATACAGCTTTTTCTTTCATCGGAGTTTGCTGCAAAAAACATTATTTCTCATTAAATATTTCATTCTGTGTATAAACATAATTTTTTTAAAAAAGAAAATTCAAGTTTGGTACTTTACTCAGCAGGAACAAAAGTAGTCATATACTTCAAAATGCCCATTTATATTTCCTGAAAGCACTCTGCTCAGTTTAAGTACATACCAAAGGAAAAAAAAAAAGTATCCTTACATTGTGTGTGGAGTTCGTCTTGAGAACACAAAGCCAATGCAAACATTTGGAGTCCACATTTCATGTCTTCTCCTGTCTGTCCAGCCAACTGTGTTTTGGAAAAGCCTAGCAAACTCTGCCTAAGATGTGCCTCAGTCAGAAGAGTTAAAATAAAGACATTGTTTGTGAATATTTTCACTAGAGAAGACATTAAGACGAAGTGAAAAGAGAATGCCTTGCAATCACAGTTATTCAAATGTGATATTAAAACCTGGAATGGAGTTAGTCCAAAACGGGGAAGATACGGTTGTATTTTCAAATAGTTCTGAGCACAATTCCAGAACTATGAAATTAAGATTTGCAATTTTTATTTTTTTTTTTATGATCAGGATCCTAGTGCGAAATACTGGAATTCTGAATAAAATCTACTGCTTAGCTGGTTGTTTTACTTTCATTTAAATGGTTTGTCTGAACTGATTCTATTGTCCGGTCTTCCTGGTTTGGGGGGTTCTTTTTCTTGAAACTCATTTCAATACAAAATTAATAACATTGTTTGTAAATAACATCTTGTATCAAGATTGCTGTGAACGTTTGCCTTATTTCTTTTTTTATGATTGAGGATCATAGTCATATTAGTTTTGTTTACTGGATAGCTTCCCTGTCCCTGTGTCATTGATATGAGACTGAAATTTTCTGAGAATGGGTGGTATGATTTGAGCAAACACAAACTAAAACCCAGCTTATTGCTTCCTTGCAGACTCCAACCTGGCTTTTAGCCTTAACCTAATCTGTATCCAAGTACTTTTTCCCCAGGCCTGTCTCTAATCATAATTCCTTTTTGTTATTCATCTTTTATGATGTTAATAAGTTATACTTGGCATAGCAAAATAAATAGTGTCAGTGTGAAACTTTCTGCTGTGAATCATTAAATTCCTGAAACTTTAAATACTTTGGAAAACAGCAACAAAGAGCTATCCTTTAAGTGTTTATCTGTAATACTATATGCCTATTAAATTTATAAAATGAACTTGTAGAAGTGTTCCTAATATAAACAAATTTTGCTTTGCAGAAGGCCATGGATTTTTGTATGAAACTTTTGGGATCAGGCCTCAGTTTTCTTGGCACGTTGATCCTTTTGGTGCTTCAGCTACAACACCAACTCTGTTTGCTCTGGCTGGTTTTAATGCTCATCTTATTTCTCGTATTGACTATGATCTGAAGGCTGACATGCAGAAGAACAAGGTAAAAATACCCTTAGGAATGGAACCCATTGACAGCTTTTACTTACAATAATCTAAACCATGACATTAAGATAAGCATCCCTGTGATCTGTGCAAGAAGATGTAGGTATTTCTCTAAAAGTGACATGCCAATTACATGTGGTAATAGTGAAATATATTGAATCTGTGTAATATGGTCAGTAATATCTTCATGACTTCTGGTCAAGGGTAAAATATAGTCTATCCTGAAGAAGACACAAAATGCAGGCATAACCGGACATTGAATTAGGAGTGTTGGAACTGGAGGCATCTAGAACAGTTTTCAGCTTCCCTTGAGAAAATATTAGATATGTTGGGTGTTTATGGACTGTTTTAAAGTGTAGTGTGTGTGTTTGGGCACAGTGGATGTCATGCTTGGAACACTCACTTGTGCCTGTGAAAGTGATAGTACTAGGTCAGTTAGGGTGGCAGCTAATAATTTTTTTGCTGAATTCAGTTTTTGTTTCATGTTTTCCCTTCTCTCGTACAGTGTCCCATACACAGTAAATGTTTTTCTTTTCATATCACAATACTGGACCCTGATCTGTCATCAATTTTACACACTAAACTATGTGAAAATAAGGGCCTTAGCTAGTGTGAGCTGGGCATTAGGCAGTTTTTATGAATCTTGGGTGAAATTCAAGCATCTCTGAAGAAGACAACAGAATTCTTGTTGAATTTGGTGAAGCCAGAACCTACCACCTTATGTTCGCAATGAATTGCAATACTTCCATTGTGCCAAATTCTGTTATGAGTTTTTGACAATCTTTTCCCATCTAAATTTTTTTTTCTGGCACCTGACAGTCTGGAGGCTTTCAAAACTAAAAAATCTGTTTCAGTTGATTAAACATGGATTCCCACTGACTACAGTGCAATCCAGACTACATCTGGATCTTTCCTAGCTTATAGGTGTTCAACTTCCACTGAAACAAGTGAGGTGTTATGTCTGTGATAAGCTGGGCTTACATCTGCATTTTAGCAGTATTCTGGCAGTGTGCTGCCTCCTCTCTTTCTCCATCAATTCAAATAGAAAGAGGCAACACTATAGCCTCCTATAGTATATAGTGTGTAACCTTGCTTGGGGTACCATTGGCTGGTCTTAAATAAAAGCGCTTAAAGTATTACAAGTGGTGGAAGGGAAGATAGGCACTTTGAAGTCTTAAGTTGTTCATGATGGTATTTCTGTGCTTGTGCAAGGGTAACAGTTTCTTACCTTTTTTTGTTTTCCAGAAGCTTCAGTTTGTCTGGCAGGGCTCTCCTTCCTTATCTGAAAGACAGGAGATCTTCACCCATGTTATGGATCAGTACAGCTACTGTACCCCATCGCAAATACCTTTTTCAAACAGGTCTGAAGATTTCCCAAATAGGCAGAAATATTGATCACTTCTGAGAGCTTATATTGTTGGAGTTTAATCATTTTCTTTGACTATTTTCTTTCAACAGTATTCTGCTGCTGTTTTCTGACCTGCAGTAGGTCAAGGAGATGTCTAGACTCTAGATCTGAGTCAGGCTTATTGAGCACCCTCAGCTACCCACCATAATGCATGATGTTTGCTCAGTACCTAAGAATTGAATGCTCAAAAGTGACACTTACTACTGACAGGCATTAAAAATACTTCAAAATATTGACAGACTTTAAAAATAATGTTTTCTAGCACTAGGAGGCTTGGAACACAGGTACAGCTTTCATCTACATTGCATATATCATGTCAGTCCTTATCAAAAAAATATGGAATAGAAATGTGAAACAAATCAATTGCTATAAACAGAAAATGTCCAAAGCAAGACTGGGTTTTTGTTTCTGTACCTGGAAAGTTAAGATTTAAAAACTCCAGGAAGCTCAGTATGGACTTAGCTATCGCTAATTGATTTTCTATGGGAGATTTTCAGCGTTATGTTGGATTGAGATTGTGTATATTATCTGTGTATATACACTAAAGTGACTAAAGTTTTCCATTCACTTTGTGAAAAAATCCAAGGGCTTTTGAAAACTTTATTTTGCTCACTGGCTTATCCAGTAAAATATTCTTTGTAAATGAAGTCTACTTGGGGGAACATCCTCATTGTTACAAAGTTTGCTGTTTTGTCCTATGATTTCTTTGTTCTGTGCCAGCAAACAGCAGGGACTTGGAAAGTTGCACAGTGTGAAAAGAAAACTGGACAACCTTCTCCCTACCTCCACCCCCAAATAAACACTAAAAACCTAAATACTAGCAATCAACAGAAACTGATTTTTTTTTTTTTTGCTTCTTATTCCCTGTGTGTCTGCATTTTATCCGAGCACCTTTTGATGTGTTTTTCCCAGTTGAATAAATGCTGTTTATAGCCTATTGCTTTCTCCTTCTACTTAGATCAGGATTTTATTGGAATGGAATTGCAGCTTTCCCAGATCCACCGAAAGATGGTGTTTATCCAAACATGAGTCTCCCTGTTACAGATACTAACATCCATCTGTATGCACAAACCATGGTGGCAAACATTAAGGAGAGAGCAGCGTGGTTCCGAACAAGTGATGTTTTGTGGCCATGGGTAAGTGCATGATCAGCATGTGCTTTAGAAGTGGCAAGTATACCTACAGTGTGAACAGTAAGTAGATGGTACTTTGCTACAGTATGTACTGCAAAAATGCAGGTACAAACCACATGTCAGTAAAGTGTTTTTCTAATAAGTGGGGTCCAAATGTCTGATTAGTAATGATTTTTAAAAACTAGAACTTCCTTGTACAGTCTGCCAGCTGTCTACCAAGTCTTCCACCCTATTAATATAGAAAGAACTGTGACAAAATTGTAAAGATAACCTCTTGCAAAACTATGTATTGCAATATTGCTTCTTTTCTCCTCTCCTTGTTTTGTCTATTTAAATGATATCTTTACATAACTGCTTAGCACAACATAACTGTGTTAACAAAAAAAATAGCATTACAAGAAAATGTATTATGCATTAGGTAGACAACATCTTTTCTAATTGATGTGTAATCATTTTCTTATACAATCTTTGTATTTTAGTTAGAAACGAAAGCATATCCCAGCTTGGTCATCCAAATGCTTTTTTCAGCAATGTGCTGCGTTAATTACATTCTGCATGTACACATAGCACTGATATACTGTCGCTATTTTTAAGTCCTTAGGAAAGAATAACTTTGCCTAAACTGAATGTACAGTCTGGTTTTGAATTTTGATGGATGCTGTAGGTCTCAGAATTACAGTATTAAAGGATGATGTGTGTTCTTAAGGTAGCTATTTCTCCACAATATCTGTTGTTGCAAAGGGAAACAAACATTTTCTGACTGATGCAGCTTTGAGTCACTGATTTGCTTTTCTCCTGTTTCTGACACTGTTGCTTATATTGAAATTTTGTTTTGTAGAGAGTGAGAGGAGAAGTTGGATCTAATACTCTGTAGTAGTGCTATAGTGAAGGTTATGCTGAAATGGGGAGGAGAGAGTTTTGAATAGTATGAATAAATTCCAAATGTCTAGATCCAAACCTGCAGTTTTGCAGTAATATAAGAAAATTTCAGTCACTGACTTCCTGATTTGTGTGTTTGTGATCATGAGCTTTAAACAAAGTAATAAACATTTGTTACCCATTTATATTGCTATGTAAAGAAGTAGAGAGAAACAGATATATGGATACCTCTATAGTTAAGCTTAGCTATTTTTTCATTATTACAAATAGTTTGGAGTACTTGGATATTTTTTTCCTTCAGTTAAAAAATCAGGAAATATCAACCTCCCATTTAAGGTCAGACCTCACATCCAGACTATTGGCACTTTTGTGATGAGTAATGTGGACAAACAAGTGTTCGTTCATGATCTGACGCACCTAGTTGTGCAGGAGGAGGCACTGGGCTGTAGGGCAGTGTAAAAGTTCAAACCTGCCTCCCTAGAGGCCATAGCAGCAGATGTAGCAGGGCATATGGAATTGTCTTAAGGGCTGGAACTGATCCTTGAGATGTTTTTTGGCCCGTGTGGCTGAACTAACTGTACAGTAATGTATCACATTCCTGTGCAAAGTTTTGTTCAGGTAGCAAGTGGATGTAATGACTAACTTCAGCAGGTTCTCCCGGATATTTTTGTTCTACTGAACTAGTGTTCCTGAGCTACTATGTTCTGTGTCAGTGTGAGTGGAGTCTACCAGCCCAGCATATCCCCTTCTGTGGTGCCAAGGGTCTACTTTTTATGACAAAGTCTTCTTGGATCGTGAGTTGAAAGTAGTGCTTTACAAATGTGAAGCAGTTTTGACTGGTAAACATATTACTTCTTCCCCACAAATTTAATTGGAGTCAACATTAGGAAGTCCAGTTTGCACTGACTGCCACACTTTTCAGTATTTGGTTTGATACATTTTAGTAGCTAATTCCAGTTTGAAGTTGTTTTCCAATTTCTGCTATATGTATGCAGAAGATCTCTGGGTATCTCAGAAGAACTTTCTGGTTTGGAAGTAGAAATTCCACTTAATCAGTGGGAGAGCACATGTGCACTAGGATTCATAAAGGATGTGACAGTGACCTTACTTGAAACACCTAGTAAATGGGGAAGGGATGGGGGTGGCACTAGTATCTGGGAACGAGAAGGAAGAGTAATCGTCTCTGAGTTCAATTGAACTGATCAGGATCAGCTCATTCATGAGTTGAATGGGTTGAGCTCATCAGGTTAAACTCATTGAGCTCATCAGGTAGAGAAAGGTTGAAGTGGAAGATGGGATTGCAAAGAAAATAGAGCCTCTTTGGCTGTTTTTTCAAGCATCTGCTAAGTTTTGAAGACAAATTGTTGAGAGCATCTTTATTTTGAAAATGAGATCAGGATTGACTTGGGCAATGTTTTCTATCTCAGGCACAGAGACATGAAGATGAGTATATATTTAAGCTGGTGTCAGTGTCGGAAGGCTTCTATTAGACCTTCTTATGTGGAGAAGGTATCTTAGCATGTTATTGTGCTTTAGATCGATGCCTATACTGATACTGTAAGAATACATATGGTGCCATGGCTGAATGACTCTCATTTTCCTGTTCAGCTACTGTAGTTGAACAAAGGCATGCTTATTTATGCCTCTTTTTTAACTGTTCGTACATGCAGATAGTCTGTATTGAGACATCTCCAACAGAAGTTGCGCAAGCGTGCTCAAAAAAAAAGGATGCTTTAATACACAGTGTATCACCTCTTTTAACTATTTGGATGAGCATCAGAAGTACTATAGTCTACTGTCATGATGGGGGATCAGCAACACATTGTGTTACATTTGTACTACAGAGATCTCTGTCCAGACTTTTTTGTTTCGCATCGTGTCCTCAGCACTTCCTAAAGCTGTAAGCATTCTTAAGAGCAGGAAAGAAGAACTCCCATATTTTCTGCTAAGTGGGAGAAATGCAGTGTGAAAAGAAGCAAAGGTCATCTTTCCAGGCATGTATGCATGCATTTTCTAATTGCAACCACGAAATTTCATGGTCTTGCACAATATGGTATGTCAACACGCTTCTTCCTATCTGTAATGCTGGTTGGTTATCAGCTGATCTGTGCAAGCAACGCTACCGATTCTTGACATTTTGTAACAAATAACTTTTATATGGGCAGTCAAGATCAATAGAAATACCACTTAGACGTAGATTAGTGTTAAAAAAGATCCTTCTACATTACATGACCCGAAGTCATTTGTCTGTTCTGTTTTTGGAATTTCAGGGCTGTGACAAACAGTTCTTTAATGCATCTGTTCAGTACTCCAACATGGACCTGTTGTTGGATTATATTAACAAGCATTCTGATGAGTTTGGAGTGACTGTCGAGTATGCCACTGTTGGTGATTACTTCCAAGCAGTTTATAGCAGAAATCTTACATGGGAAATTCGAGACTCTCAAGACTTTCTTCCATATTCAACAGGTAATTAAGTTCACAACTGAATAATGTCTGCCTAAAAAGTACAGGGGGGAAAAAAGTAAAGGGAAATTGAGAAAATGAGAAATAAAATAAGAGGTAAAATACCATCTCCTTGTAACATTTATTTACACTACCAGGTGTCATCAAATAGACAAGTTGATCCCAATTTAGCGGTATAAGAAAGATGGTAGGGTAGTGGTTGGAATATTTCTTTGGGACCATTAGAAGCAACGGGTGGAGGAAAAGACCCTGAAAGAAAAAGTATAGAAATAGGCAGACTTGGCAAGAAATCTAACTTGAGGTTTTTGTTTTGCTGTCTTTGAATAACAATAGAGTGCAAGGGATATTTATGTGTGCAATGCCATCCAAATTTTTTTAATGACCTGCTGAAATGTATAGATCCTGCATTAATCAGGGTCTGTTACAGTGAAAACAGTGAGCAATGAGATAGACCTGTAGGGATAGGTGACCTGGCTGAAATTCAGTAACATATTTCAGTGGACGGATGAAGGAAAAAAAGACAAGTAAAAGTAAAGCAAAGTATGTAACAGACTGTGAATGGGCTAGTAGACAGCAGTGATAGCAAAGGTGCTCCACAGAGGTGTACCAGCACAACTAATACAAGAAGTCTCTCGTGACATTGGAGAGGTCCTGTCTGAGATCCTAGGACTCATTCTTCTTCAAAGCCCAACTGGGAGGCAGTACTGAAGGGTAAAGAAGTCCAGGAAGTCTGGAAGTTTTTCAAGAAGGAAGTCTTAAAGGTGCAGGAGCAGGCCATCCCTATGTGCCGAAAAATGAGCCATCTGAGAAGACCGGCCTGGCTGAACAGAGAGCTATGGTTGCAACTCAGGGAAAAAAAGGAGAATTTATGGCCTTTGGAAGAAGGAGCAGACCACTCATGAGGAATACAAAGATGTTGTGAGGCTATGTAGGGAGAAAATTACAAGGGCCAAAGCCCAACTAGAACATAATGTGTTAAGGATGATGTTAAGGACAATAAAAAAAGTTTCTATAAATACATTAGCAATAAAAGGAGGACTAAGGATAATCTCCATCCTTTAGTAGACAAGGGCAGAAATGCAGTGACAAAGGAGCAGGAAAAGGCTGAGGTACTTAATGCCACCTTTGCCTCAGTCTTTAACAGTAAGACCAGTTGTTCCCTGAGTAGTACCCAGCCCACTGAGCTAGTAGAGAGGGGCAGGGAGCAGAATGAAGGCCCCATAATCCCAGGGGAAATGGTGAGTGACCTGCTACACCACTTAGACATACACAAGTCTATGGGGCCAGATGGGATCCACGTGAGGGTACTGAGGGAGCTGGCGGAAGTGCTGGCCAGGCCACTTTCCATCATTTATCAGCAGTCCTGGCTAATGGGGGAGGTCCCAGTTGGCTGGAGCTTCGCAAATGTGACACCTATCCACAAGAAGGGCCAGAAGGAGGATCCAGGAACTACAGGCCTGTCAGTCTGACCTCGGTGCTGGGGAAGGTTATGGAGCAGACCATCCTGAGTGCCATTACATGGCACATGCAGGACAACCAGGTGGTCAGGCCCAGTCAGCATGGGTTTGTGAAAGGCAAGTCCTGCTTGACTGATCTGATCTCCTTCTATGACAAGGTCACCTGCTTGGTGGATGAGGGAAAGGCTATGGATGTTGTCTACCTAGACTTTAGTAAAGCCTTCAGCACTATTTCCCACAGCATTCTCCTGGAGAAACTGGCTGCTCATGGCTTGGATGGGTATACTCTTTGCTGGGTCAAAAACTGGCTGGAAGGCCGGGCACAAAGAGTGATGGTGAATGGAGTTCAATCCAGTTGGTGGCCGGTCACATGTGGTGTTCCCCAGGGCTCGGTATTGGGGCCGGTACTGTTTAATATCTTTATCAACGACCTGGACAAGGGGATCGGGTGCACCTTCAGTAAGTTTGCAGATGACACCAAGTTGGGTGTGAATGTCAACCTGCTTGAGGGTAGGATCACCCTACCAAGGGATCTGGAGAGGCTGGATCGATGGGCCAAGGCCAATGGTATGAGATTCAACAAGGCCAAGTGCCGGGTCCTGCCCTTGGGTCGCAACAACCCCATGTGACACTGCAGGCTTGGGGAAGAGTGGTTGGAAGGCTGCCCAGCAGAAAAGGACCTGGGGGTGTTGGTCGATAGTCAGCTGAATATGAGCCAGCAGCGTGACCAGGTAGCCAAGAAGGCCAACAGCATCCTGAGTTGTATTAGAAATAGTGTGGCGAGCAGGGCTAGGGGGGTGATTGTCCCCCTGTACTCGGCACCGGTAAGGCCCCACCTTGAACACTGTGTTCAGTTTTGGGCCCCTCATGACAAGAAAGACATTGAGGTGCTGGGGTGTGCCCAGAGAAGGGCAATGAAGCTGGTGAAGGGTCTAGAGAGCAAGTCTTATGAGGAGCAGCTGAGGGAACTGAGGTTGTTTAGTCTGCAGAACAGGAGGCTGAGGGGAGACCTTATGGCTCCCTAGAGCTACCTGAGAGGAGGTTGTAGAGAGGTGGGGGTCAGTCTCTTCTCCCACGTAACAAGCGATAGGACAAGAGGAAATGGCCTCAGGTTGTGCCAGGGGAGGTTTAGATTCGATATTAGGAAAAGTTTTTTCACTGAAAGTGTTATCAAGCATTGGAACAGGCTGCCCAGGGAAGTGGCGGAGTCGCCATCCCTGGAGGTATTTAGAAGGCTGGTAGACGTGGTGCTTAGGGACACAGTTTAGTGGTGGTTTTGGCAGTGTTAGGTTGATGGTTGGACTCGATGATCTTAAAGGTCGCTTCCAACCTAGACAATTCTACGATTCTATGAAATACAGATTTTGACTAATTATTTCATGTTTCATTTAACTTGGAATTCATTCTTTTCTCTGCCTCCCACACATTAGCATGTACAAATAACCTGTATTCTCCTAGGTATTCTGCAGTATTAGATGTGCACGTTACGCCTCTCTCCTCTTCCCCAAAAATGAGCTGTAGTAAGGGCACAATGATCCAGGATCCAGGGAACTGAAAGGAAACTCGTGAACTGAAAGATACATAGAAACAGATGGATGCATGGCCAAACAGAGGCATGTCCCATTGTTACTGTTTAAAAGAACTGGTTTATGCATAGATTAGGGCAGAGATGGGAAATGTGACATAGAGTAATCTATTGAATGTCTGAAGGAGAAGTGAGGCAGGTAGCCAAGGGGCCAAGGCAACCTGAAAGGTTTTGGGGTACTTCTGTGTTAGTACCCTAATAGGAATAGGAGTGGTCAAAGTGAAACGGTGCTGAGGATTTGATGTCCGTGCTCTATGTAATTCGAGGAAAATTGGATATAATCTGGTCATACGGAGCCCATTAATGCTTGTTACATGCCATCAGGAATCCAGTTTGTGACCTCCAAAACCAATCTTTTATATAAAGTAAAGGATGACTAGTAGCTTCACTTCAAAAGCATGTTCCTGGTCCAAACAAAACACTAATGTAGAGGAACCCCTAAAGTCTTTTGTAGCTCTAGGAGAAAGTCTTGTCTTTTTCATTAAAGAAAACAGTTTTAAGTTCTGGGGAAAAGAATATTGTGTTATAACTGAAGTCTCAAAAAGTTAAAATACCGCCTTTATTTCTGAAATTTCATAGTATGACGTGACGCAAATTTATTGCAGCTGTTTGTTGTTTGCTTGCTTCTTTCTTGCTGCACTACCTTAGCTTTTCAAGCAGAGCTGAAAAGTACTAGGAAGGTATGAAACCAGGCATGCCATACCCAACATCCCTTTAATCCTTTTTCCCTAGTAAATTTACTGGTTTAGGCCTCGTATCGAATTATGCACAAAGAAGACACAGCTAACTTCTCAGTTTCTAAACTCATTAATTTGTTTCATTGCGTGGATTATCATCAGAATATCTTTGGTATCATTAAAATACCTTTCTGTATAAGTGTGGCTACCACTACTTCATCACGTTTTTGGCACTGTGGATGTCTATCTCAGGCTATTACAACCCAAATTTAGTTTATACATCGAATATTCTGTAATATGTCTTAACTTTTAAATGCATAAAAATAACTTGCTTCCTGTGAATCACTGCATGGACTGATCCCTTACTCACCTCCCTCTAGGGATCGTGTCATATCTGACAACTTTCTGATAAATGCACTGCCAGTTTTAAGTGCTAATATCCTTTTACATCTGGGCTCTTACCTGTATCTTTTGGCATAATTTACAGGCAGTAGTCGATTGCCATTAACCTGCATAATAGCAGCACCTTCAATGTTCCAGGTGGGTGCCCACACGTAGATGCAATTTCTTCCCCAAACGACTTACTGTGCCTTGCAATTGCGGTATAGGTTTGAGTGCACTTTCTCCCACATACTGTTTTGCTTCTTGATGATTAATCCTCTCTCATTCTTTCTATGGCGTTTTATTATGAGTCACTTACTGGGCTCAGTGTCACTTCTGACATATGCCTTGGAAACTCAAGTTTTAAGTCCCAGATAAGTATTTCCTTTTTCTACTCTACATTCATTGTACCGTGCTAGTATGCATATGTGACTCTTCTGCTTGTAACCTTGAAAACTGAAATTGAATTAGTTCTGTTAGAACTTCTAGCAGTTTTCAGGCCATAAAGAACTTGTCTTGGAGTTTTTGAGCAAAAGATCCCATTTTTTAATTGTTGCCTTTGATCCTAGGCTGATAGCAAATCGTTATGGTTGAATATATGCACTTTATAAAGCACTTTCTGAGACTTCTGTCTAGAAAAACTATTTATCAGTGGTATATTTAGAAAAAAAATCCCATCAAAGCAAAAAACCCCACCCCACTAAGCAGAGATTTGGAGGTTTTAAAAACAAATATTTATTTTCCTAGTTTACTGTATGGGAAGTACTATTGAAGTACTTTCCACTGGCCACTTGAGGGCATCTTTCGATGTTGTTTGAAGTGCAGCAGTAGTTTGGAGTCATGTTACCACGTCACTCCAGTTTGAGGATAAATCCCTTTGACTAAAAGAGGGGAATATAGAGAGCTTGTATCAAGCAGTAACCAAGGATTATAATCCATTTTATTAATGAATAATAAAATATCCTTCAGTGAAACTTCTGAAGTTGTTTTGTGCGGATCTACAAAGAAGAAATTTCTGGAAACACAGGTTAACTTAGTCGATAATGGCTTTGTATCAACACTCTTGTTACTAGGCCTGTAGGAAAGACTGTGGTTTTCCAAAGTGCACGTTTATGTCTGTGTTTCTTTCTAGGGCTTACGACTATTCCATTTGATGACTGATGTGTAAACACACAGCAGGCTTCATGCAAGAAGCTATACAGTAATAGTCTAATAAATAACAAACAAGTGATAACTGAAACGGTATATTGACATGTATTGGATCTGTTCAACTCTTAACAGAGCCATTTCAAGCATGGACTGGGTTTTATACTTCTCGGAGCACATTAAAAGGAATCGCAAGGAGAGCAAGTTCACTGCTTTATGCTGGAGAGTCTTTTTTCACACAGTATGTCCAGAAACACCCAGCAAGTTCTATTTGCAAATGTGGAGCCTTAAGGCAACTTCAGAGTCTTAGATGGGCAGTTTCAGAGGTAAAGACTGATTTATTTTTTAATTTGGATGAAAATGTTTATTACCCAAAGGCAAAGTTTTGGAGCATTTCAGCTGGAGTGTCTCGAGGTTGCTTTTATGTTTTTAGAAATCACTTTTCTCTTTAGCAAGTCATATGTAAAAAAAAAAAAAAAAAAAAAAAAAAAAAAAAAAAAAGGCAATTTTTCAAAAAACTGTCTTGAAACATGACTTCAGCCCCTTAGCCATGCATTCAAGACATGGTTACTGGCAAATGTTTTCTTCAGCCTGTGAAAGAGTATGTGGTTTCAAACTTTGCACGTGAAATTCCTTTTCTTAATGTTAGTTTTATTATTTACAAAATGGTTTTTAAAAATCAAACAAACGAAAACTGAACTAACTGAAAAACTTCTTCTAACTTGCAGTAGAGATTATCAGAGGAAGGGCAGATTTGTTTCTTCAAAGATCAGCTAAGTGATCAGCCTCATACCATTAACCATTTACAGGCCTCAGTGCTTTTGCTGGTAATAAATATTTTGTCAGCTTAGTTATTGACTAGATCTTAGTAGGAACTGAAAAACCTGTCTTGTTATGGTATTTTTGCTGCGTTCTTGGTTTTGGTAACTTGTATTTTTTTTTCCTCTAAGCATGTAACTTTAGTAATTTCTAAATATTAAAAAAGGAATATGTATAGAGGAAAATCTGTGTGTATCTTGTCTTCGACAATTTCATTCTGTATATAGCAATTTCGAGTAGGCAAAATGTGAATCTGTGAATATATCTGTAATACCTTATTATTTTAAGTTACACGTCTGAAGGTTAGTGGACCATGTTAATACAAATGCAAATCTGAAGTTGTCATCCTGTTGCATTGTGACCTTTTGAGCTACTCTTAAATGTAAGGTCCAGCACCACGATGGTATAACAGGCACAGAGTCTCCCAAGGTGAAGGACATGTACATGAATAACTTGATGTATGGAACGTTCAACGTAAAGAAGCTAATGGCTTCCATAATCTTGGACATGAACAATGCAAAGAAGAACGGAGAGGTCTATTCTTCTGTTTATGTTCAAGACTCAGGAATGCAAGGTATTTTTTAACACATCTTTTCCAATTTTAGGCTAGCTTATGAAAGCTATCGTGCTTTCCTCCAAAATAATCAACGTACTATGTACCACCTAAGTTTCATGAACCACAGCTGGAAAATCCTATTTGCCTTATGAGACCTGCTGGACCTGAGGCAAACTCAGATGAATACATGAGCTGTCAGATCTCAAGCATCTGAAACCAAGACCTTTAAACTGATGTTAGGCGGAACCCTACCCCAGTGCATAGATTAGACCTGGCTCCCACATTCAGACCTCAACTGTAAAACAGTGGGGAGGAAGAGGTGCTGATCGGTGTAATTACTGAACTAACCTTACTGTGCAACGTAAGATTACATGGTAAGAAGCACAGTCACAGTTAAGAAATGTTCTTGCTATAGTGTACTGCCAACTTGTGTAAAAAATGTAAAAGAATTTTCAAGGAGTCTATTCTAAAGACTGTACATGCCCTTTTATCTTTACTTTGGAAACTTTTTAAACTGTCGAAGTAAGCAGTGCTGTGGCTCTGTTTTACCTCAAACCAGGACAGCTGCGCAACAGGCTGATTTGTTTTTTTTACAGGCTTGTTTTTAGATTAGGCTTCTCATTTGATCTTCTCTGTAACTCTGAATTTAATACTGCAAGTTGTGGTGAGCTGCGTATTTTCACTAAATGCATTTACATTCAACTCAGGTGTCATTTGCTGAATACACAGTCTCTTTTTATTGGGTAAAGAATAGAAGAATAAAGTAGAAGAGGTTATTATGAAGTACTAAAAAATATTTTCCTTTTTTCAATCATGAAGTTTTACTGCAGGGTTTTATGTTAAAATTTTGTAAGATGATTGTACCCAGACAGATGTCTCAAATACTTTTTAATATCACATTTTAAAAATACATAGTTTTAGTGACTGGTAGCTTTGTTTGCATTCACAAAGGTGCTACAGATGTTGACCAATATGTTGTTGTCTATAATCCACTGGCATGGAACATCACTACCTTTGTCACGGTTTCTGTCAGCCACTTGGCAGTGAGCGTATATGATGAACTGGGACATTCTGTACCGGCACAGGTACTTCAACTTTGTTTCTTTCTGTTGCTGTCCTTTCACTTGTCACTTTTCACTGACTTGATCCTACCTCCTGCCAAAGTGTGGTAATATACAGTATTACAGTGAAAACAAGTATTAGTTCAAACTGGGATTTTCCTAGTCTTCCTTCAAGTGACTTTTTTTTTTTTTTTTTTTTTATTTGCCTGTTCTCTCAAGTAGAAACACAAACTCTTCTAGTATGTTTGGTTTGTCCTTTGCACGCCGGCTGTGTGTGACCTAGTACTTCTTATCTTGCTTTTCTTTCTATAAAAGACACTGTTTCCAATAAAATCTTTTTGGTTGAAGCCCTGCCCTAAAATTGACAGTCCTGTTTGTACAATTGAGAGAACACCTTGAGGAAATGCAATTTAAGAAATGTAGGTCTTAGTTACAAGCCCGAAAGAAACTGGTGACAGTCAGCTGCCGTATGACAGCTGATTTTGTCAGAGCTAAGTTCCAAGGCAAGGCCAGCCAGCTGTTCCCTGGAAGGGAAGAAAGTGGCCTCAAGTGAAAGCTATCACTAGCCTTTCTCAGGAGCGTATTCTGTAGAAAGTGCATCATCATCAATGGCTTGATAGACCTGTATGAATGCCTCCTGCACGTAAGGCCTGAAGAGGTGTGACACAATTCCAGGTGCTCCCCTCTGTGCCTTAGATGCCAGATAGCTCAGCAAGTTCTGGCAGCTGGACAGTTTCTATTATCTGTGGCTTATGACTATCACCATGCATCAAGGCACATTGGAGTCAGGTAGAGATACACAATGGCTATCTCCTGTTCCAGTATATATACATGACGATGGTGTAAGACCATACTGCCTTTATCTGAACACCATCAGTCTCTTGGGTTAGCACGTGGTCATTCTTACTTGTCAGCCACTTACCTCCCAAAAGTCCCACTCTCTGAATTACTTTAGCCTTGTAAGATACAAGGAGGAGACTGACATGTACTTAAAGCCTTTATTTCAAGATTTAGGATGCCCTAAAGTCAAGCTGTTATTATTTTAGAAAGACAAAGTTCTCTGTTCTAGAGTAGGTCTGTACTCTCTTTTGCTAGAAATTACCCATATATGCATGTGGATAGTCACTTGAGGTGAAATGAAATCTCTTTACCAGTAATGAGAAGGTGGTTTGGGGTCTTTTTCTTCCAGTATGTACTGTTCAAAAGTGCAGTTATATTACACACTCCTTCCTTTTGAGAGAAAGAAATCTTTAGCTCAGAACCCTGATGTATGTGGCTGAGAGGAATTGAAGCTTGGCAAGTGCTCTGCCGCCTTGTACACCACATGTGTTGAGTTGTATAGTGAAGGGAGAGAATGGGAGCAGGCCCTGTTGATACCACTAAGGTTAGGAGGTCTGTGGTGTGAGTAACTGGATGTATGCCAGTCCACAGTGTGAAGGTACAGACAACTTGCTTTAATTTCTGGTTAGTCATAACTAACTTCTTTGTCCATGTAATCTATACAGTATTTATCTAGTCCCGTTTTCTTGCCCCAAACCAAAAGTAGTACTAAATTATATAACGTTAATGGGCAGGATACATGTAATTGAAAGATGATTAAAAACTGTTGTTTAAGGTATTTCGATATTAAGTAACATTGGTGTTCTGTTTACTGTTCAAAAGTATGCCATGTGCTTCTACCTCCCTCTCCGTGTGCCTTGCTTATGGTGAGGGCATGTCTGGGTGCCTCCTCTTGCCATGAGTTTTCTCATATTTGCACTAGCCACGTCCTTTATGTTTCAGTCTCTTTTCTGTCATTTGACTGATTAGTTTAATTTGTGATTATTTATGCTCATATAGACATTTTGCAACGCAATCTTAAATCAAGATCTACGATTCCATGTTCACATTAAAATAAGATCTAACTCTGTAATTTGCTTGGTGACCCTCTTTCCTTCACTAGAAAGGCTAAGCTTAATCCAAGTTCACCAACCTCCCAATTAAAGGTAGCATGGATCTACATTATAATTGAGAAATATAAGAATGGCATGTTTAGAAACTTGTTTTTAAAGTAGTAGTTAATTTTTGTAATTTAGGGCTTATGACACACGAAGATGGTTGCCTTGCTAATTAATTTTCTGTAATGGAGCATTGTTGTGTATGTTAACATACAGGTTCAAAGCTCAGCAGAGTCCCATTCTGCCTATGATCTGTATATTCTAATTGAAATAAGTGGTCTGAGCTACAGAAAATACAATGTTAAACTCTTGAATGGTAAGCAGTCTGCGTTTATTGGAAGATCAGTCAAGTACAAGCGAAAAGACATAACTCGTGCAGATCAACAAAGTCAACAGTTGCTTCCTGTGATTAACAACTGCTACCAGATCTTGTTTGACCAAAACACAAATATAATGCACAGCATTACAGAGAGGTGAGATTGTCTGCTTGCTTTTAATAATGTTTTTGATTCTGTAAAATCCTTTATAAAAATAAGTCCAGGAACTGTATCATGTGCCTTAATTCTGAGACTTAGCTAACAAAATGTTCTTTACATTCTTTATGATTCTTTTTTATCTCCAGTTCACATGTCCTCTTTTCTACAGGAAACATCAACACTAGCATAGGTGTGATTCCATGCTATTTCTGTAACGTTCTTGTCATGTTCAACCATGCAGTCAGTCTAAGATGACATATCAGAGTATTAACTAGTAGACAGCAGAATCACATTTGTACTTTAGAACTAAAGAGAGTTATGAATGTGTGTTTGTATTAAAAATAAATAAGTAAGCACATACACTATGGCAACCCAATGAGCCTTAAGTGATAAAGCAAGAGCTTTCTCTTAGTAATTAGTAGTGTTTTGCAAGTCCTGTATCACTCTTTCTGTAGTAGAAAACTAAAAAACTCTTTGAAAGAAAACATTTAACTAAGGAAATTCCATTTAATCAGGCAGACAAAATGGAAGAGCAATCAAGATCAAGGTGAGATTTGGGCTTTGCAGATTGTCTTTCTCGGCTGATCCGAATTGGCCCAATTCCTTCAGCTTCAGTGGAGCTGTGCTACTTTTCGCCTGCTCAGTATTCAGATTGTCAGCTGATGGAAGATTTGACCCCTTTGACATTGGACTAGTGACTACTAGACCTCTTTCACCTTTGTGTTTTTGTTCATAATTCTGCCTCCTAGAGCAAGAACTTATTTTGCAGTATAATTAAATTCAGCTTGAAAAGTATAGGTAGGCCTTAACTAAGAGCCCTGGAGTAAGTACTTTCTCAAAGTGCCTCTGGATCCTAACTGTTTCCAGATTCCATGAGGAATATAGTAAGGAATATAATGAGGGAGAATAAAAACCTAAATTAAAATTCCATATTTCTCCATCCTGTTCTGGCAGGCAGCAAGAGCTGGAATTCAGCATGTAGGAGAAATGGGATGTTCACTTTCTTCACAAGCCTTCAGGCAAGCCCAGAATGTTTGAGTTTCAGCAGGTTTGCTTTGGGCTAATGGGAAAGAGCGAGGCATCAGGTCAGAATGGGAGGAAAGGTCAAAAAAAATCAGGATCTTCAACTGTGAAGCCTTATAAAGTTTAGCTGCAACAGTTTGGATTTCTAGGTCCTGCCGCTGCACTGGAAATGCCCCATAACAGGAGTATGAAAAGACTTGGATATGTTTTGCTCCTCAGTCATTACAATTTGTAGGTCACTGTATTAACACTAGCTAAAATGGTTGGCAGTTTAAATTTATATGCCAGATGAAGTGATTTTTCCTGTTTTGCCAGCGAGACTCCAAAAGAGGAACAGAACAGATAGCTGAGGGCAATAGCATCTCAAATTGCCCTCATATGACTTTCCAAAGACTGTGATACGGAGTCATGAATAGCTAAACTGTAAGCTTCAGGGGAGAAAGGAGGAGACAAAGTAGGTAGTGAGCGAGTGCAACTTTTGCTATCCTGTTGCCATTATACTCGTTACTGGTGTTAAATATGGAAACTTGCATTGTGCTGACTTACCTAGCTACAAAGTCAGTTAAATGAACCTGATTTTTCATTAATAGGGTGTGATATACTTCATTTTTAGGCGATGGGTAGGTTTTGCTCATGTAGCAACTCTTGCATCAAAACAATGAGCTGATGTAGATGTTTCTGTCTTAAGATGTTTCTGTTTTACACAAGTATAAAATGACTTAGAAACTCCATTTATTTACACACTGACAAATGTCTTAATGGGAAGCACTTTAATTCCCTGCTGTCCTCATTTCCTAAATCTTACAAAATCGGTTCTCCACTTTGAGGAAACAGATTTATTTTTTTCTTACATTCCCAGCCTTATTCCTGTTGCACTTCAGCTCTTCATCTGTTATGTACAAAATGTGTTTGTAAGTAATATAATTTTTCCTCTTCTGTGTGTTCACAGGGAGACTAACCGGACTGTCCAGTTGACCCAGGAGTTCCTTGAGTATCATGTGAATGGAGATGTGATGAAAGGACCCATTTCAGATAACTACTTATTTGCTCCAAATGCTTCAGCCGTTCCAGTATCAAAAGCAGTGGGATTGGAAGTAGTTTCTGGAAACTTGGTGACAGAGATACGGCAGTATTTCTACAGGTACAACACCGTTACAGCTTCACTTCACTGGGATGTTTAATTCTCTGTAGATATGTATGAGATTGATTCTGTATAGTTACTCCTAAACGGTGAGCTCTGTGTACTGTTTAGGATTTAGACAGAACTAGCATGTACCTGCTAAACGTAGTGCTGAGGAAGCACCTCCTTTAAATAGCACGTATTGATGCTGGGAGGAGGAGGTGAAAATCGTTCAGAGTTATCTTCTGTGGCTCATTTTGTAGTGCAACTTCTGTTGGGATCCCGATTCCATACAATTAAATGAAAATTGCAGCTAACATCTTACATGGGTGGAATTTGGACATAATGGTTCATTTTTCTAACTGTGAATATCTTTCTTACAAGCGAATTAGAGAAAGAGAAATAAATCCTACACAAGGTCTCTCTGACCCCTGATGAACTAGCTACTTCTCTGTGTTAAATGTATCAGTCTATAACCCCTTCACTCTCTTTCAAAAGCAAAAGCCTTTTGCTTTACATGGCATAATACAAGGATTGTAGTTGAGAAGGACCTTTGGAAAATAGTGGAATTCTTGCGTCAAAATTAATGTTGCCCAGAGTTAAAAAATACATGTATTCTGTACAATGTAAATGTGTCAATTAGAGAAGTCATAATTATTTTAAAATTTGTTGTTAATTTTGAGAAAAACAGAGCCTCTCTAATCAAATGAAGAGTCCTCTTTACATTTGGAACACTGAAGAAAATTGTAGGATATCACTTACTCCAGTTGAATATCTGTATATTTGAAAATTAAATTGAAATGAAAAATAATTGTACATGTACATGAAATATATAGAAAGCAGACAAGAAAGTTGTCTATGTGTAGGAATTGATAACTTGCAAGTCTTGACATAACCAATCAAGTGCTCCCCTTTATAAACTCTGCATATCTTTTCTCTCATTTTTGTAGTAATGTTACTTCTCAGGATTACATATATGCAGTGTATACCAGGTTGTATACAGTACCAGAAGGCTACGATGGAAAGTTGCTTTGCCATAGGATAGAGCAAGAATACAGCGTTGGGCCTTTGGAATTAAATCGTGAAGCAGTTCTAAGAACAAGCACAAATTTGAACACTAGGCAGCTACTCTACACTGACAGCAATGGATATCAGATTCAGAAAAGACCGTTCAAGGCACATGTGAATAACACAGTGGCCCGGGTACGCACAAAGGTGTAATCCGAAGTCAATTGTGTCTTATCTTTGTTCTCCATTACTTTTACTTTAATATTATCACTGCATGATTTACTGTGTGTTTTCAGAACTATTACCCTATGGTCCAGACTGCCTACATTGAAGATGATACCACAAGGCTGATGCTGCTTGCAGAAAGAGCTCATGGTGTCTCAAGTCAAGGAAATGGACAAGTGGAGGTAACATATAAATTATTTTTTTTTCCTAGGAGAGCATAATTTTATGGCTGCTGATAATATAAGTAAAGCACGATGGTTGATTACTGTTGTGACATTGACTTTCCCCATACAGGTGATGCTTCACAGGAGACTATGGAACAACCTTCAGTGGGACCTGAATTACAATCTCACTTTGAATGACTCTTCAGTGGTTCGCCCTGTGATTTGGCTTATTTTAGGAACCAAGGCTGTCACCAATATTTTGTATCGGACAGGTGGACTGGCGTTAGAACACAGGCCAGTAGTAATGTTTGGAGCATTATCAGGTAACTCCTTCCATCTCCTGTGCTATCTTTAGCATCTGAATGTCTTATTTATGTTGCTCTGATTTATGCTGTTAAGTTTGTAAACGCAGACTTCAAGCCTCCTGTGTGGCAAAGTTAGTATACAGTGAGTTAGGAGGCAGATTTAGAGCCTGCTAATTACTTTGCATTAATTTCAAACATGGATGTTGTCCAAGTGTATGAAATGTTTCTGTTGTTATGTAATTATCTCTACTTTCAGAGGAGGATAAATTTTAAAGCATCTAATGAGAACAAAATGTCCACACGGGGAATTAGTGCAAAGTAGCTAGTGCACCATATATCAGCTTCCTGGATGCTGAGTCCTTAATGATCATTTTTGAGTCATTCTTTTAAAAAAAAAATTTGTTTTGACTTATTAACTAAAACAGAAGCCTGGTAGTGGAATAGCAACTTCAAGCTGCAGTGAAATTTGCTTTATGGAAAGCTCTAATACGCTTCTCCAGCAGTTAAAATCATGCTGCTTTCTGCTTTGTATCTCAGAAGGCCTTGGAGGAGAAAGCATAGCATCTGCTTTGCATCTGCCTTGGCAGAAAAAGCAAAAATCTCTTTACCCTTCCACAGTACCCCATCACAGGCTTGTGTGTGTGATGGATGTTTGATGTTTGCTTTGTTTCACTTTGCATGGAGGAGATAAACCAAAGCTACCTGGACAACTTCAGCAGAATTCAGCCCACAGTTCACCTGTAACTGTCCCACCTAATCTTCATCTCCAGACTCTGAGCATTCCAGGGTGGAGATACAGCTCTAATCATGCAGACCATGTCCACAGCATCCGCATGGGTAGGTGCTTTCAAAAGGTTACCTGGATGTTACACTTAAAGAAACTGACTTTCTTTTCTTTCGATCTTCTGTGGCTCGTACTTTATTTTATTAAAAGTGTTAAATTCCTTTATCAAGAAAGTTAATTGTACTGTATGATTTCTCTACTCAATATAGTAAGATATTTCTTGTGCATGAGTTCGCCATGCCTGTTAGTGTCTTCCCTGTCCGTAGCGGGAGCTGGGTATTTCTTGATGTTAGTCCTCTTGCTAATTTTAAAAAATAGGAATTAAGTTCAAATTATGAGAGTGTAAAGCTTAAAAAAAAAAAAAAAAAAAAAAAAAAAAAAAAAAAAAAAAACAAAAAAAAAAACCAAAAACCAAAAACAAAACACCAACACACGTTTAAAAGTTAGTTTTATTTTTAAAATAAGAAAATGTTTGAATTTTGTTTTCTCTTAAAGGTAAACAGAAGGAAGGTGATGCAGACTTCAGTCGTGTCCTGCTAAGAATTAGGCATTTGTATGAAGTTGGAGAGGATCCTGTGCTGTCTCAACCTGTGATGGTAAATCTGAAGGTAAATCTAATCCTTCAAGACAGAATACCACTTGAGGTGTTTTTGTTCCAGAGAGAACTGGTTCTGGAATGAAACATCCCATGTGCTAGAGACTCCATGGAAGATGGATACAAAAATACTAGTATAACTTCAATCTCAGAGGGAAGCAGGTCTTAATTTTACTCAGGTTTACAACATAGAGGCTGTTACTTCAGATGAAGTTGCCATAGGTACAGCATGAAGATCTACGTAAGTATCAGTAGGATGGGTTCTGTTGACCTCTTGGTTGTATAACATGTCCTGCAGTACCTTAACCAATGCAGAGAGTGGGATTCTGTTTTGCTGTTTCTTTAGTTACTGCAAGTTGTACCTATAGTTAATGAAATGTGGACAGTATTAAAGGAAGCAAACATATTTTCCTCTATAGTTTACTTCTGCAAGTTGTTGAAACTTTGGTCACTTCCATCAGGTACTGTGTATTTTCAGTTTCTTGTTTATTTGATCTTTCATATGGAAGTAGATTATTTTATAATACATGGCAGGGGTTTATTATTTTAAAATACGAAATTTTGATTGTGATGACAAAAACATGGGGAACAAGGTGTCAGATTCTCTGTTTTGTTTTTAAGAGTGCAGTGTGCGTTTCAGCTCTTGAACTGAGAGATTAGTAGGCTCTGAACTTTGCTACAACACAGAGGAAGCTCTCAGCACTTCAGCTTCTTAGTCTGAAGCCTGGTGAATCTGTAGTTGCCCTTGTGTTGCATGACCTAGCAGATTTTTAAAGTCTCTACTGGTCTGCTTAACAAATCAATGCTGGAGATGGAAGTTCTACTCTAGTCTAACTGTGTACTAGACCGATGAGTGTAATGCTATTCTCAATAAACTGTGGTTTGATTCCTTGTGTTTTCTTTACTCACAGTCTTTGCTAAAGGGATTAGGATCAGTGATGGTAGTGGAAGAGCGATCACTCACAGGCACCTGGGATGTAAACACTTTGAAGCGGTGGAAATGGAAGACTGCACAATATCCAAGCAAAGGTAGGTGGCGTAAGGTCGTCGGTGTCTGTATTGTTGTTGACTGTTGAAACTTGATGAATAGTCTAATTAAAATATAAAAATATTTGCAAGATTAAAAATGTGTTGTTGTATATGGCAGACCTGGTATCTGGCACAACCTGCAAGTAGTAGCATTTAGCAAAGATTACCTGCAAATACTACACTGCTGTATTTCTGTGATGGTTTGTTTTGCCTAGAAGTGTTAAAAAGCTTGAAATATTTCTGGAGTTATCTTTGTCCAAATAGAAATGGCTACTTCATGAATTCACACTTGTGACACAGATTGATTTTGTTAGATGCTGATGAGTTGTGTTAATCTAAGCTTAAGTCTGTGCTGCAGAAAAACAGCTGCAGTTAAAAATCCCCACTGTAATCAGCTTAAAGGACTGTGTGGATATGATTCAAGTTAGGGCTGACACTCAAGTCAAATGCTGTAGGTGACCTCATTTCATTTCTCATTCCAGTTAATTGTTTGGACATTGTCCTTACTGTCACTTACATCTCTATATGTGCCTTGTAAAAAGCTTGCAGAGGTTTTGGGCTGGGCTAGGTGAGAGTTTAGAGCTCTACTTAACCTGCAGCTAGGAACTTGCTTGCTGTTTACTCATGATGAGGAAAAGGTGCGTGACTGGGGAGTCATATCAGGTTTTCTGTGCGAGTCAGTGTTTGAAAAGTAGATGAATTTTTGTATATTTTAATATTATGAACACATGCTTCTTAGGCTCCATACTACTTACAGCTTTAAGGAGGAGAATCTGCTCAAATGCCAGCTTTTAAGGAAGGGATAAGTTAAAACTGTTGAGATAGAATAATATGCACATTTGAGTAAAGCTTCTTCTTTAATAAATCACCAACATTTTTGTGTTTTACAGGATTCTCCAACACTGCAGAGACCTCAGAAAACTGTATAGTAACTGTTCACCCAAAGGAAATAAGGACTTTCTTTGTATACTTTCAAGGTCATTAAGGTTTGACATTGTGTTTCAGGAGTGAATATGTACTAGCTTCCAATTTTTGTTTCAAGATATGAGTGATGATCTTGAAAAACATTCTGCTGCTGTTAATGAAAGAAACAGTCATTTTGGAATAAACTCTAAATGTAATTAAACTGTTGGCCTGAGTTGTGGGTATATTTGTTGGTTAATTATTTATAACTCTCTTTTTTTTTTTCTGAAACACTTTCAATTCAGAAATGACCTTGGTGTTGCAGTGCAAGCATATTGAACATTTTCATGCTTGCTGTGGGTGGTTTTAAAGTGATTGCCTCTATGATGCTTCACTGTTGAGCACTGACAAAGTGATATTAGTCCTGCAGTATTGAATTGTCTTTCTAATTAGTGGTGATCTCAAGAGTCTTCTCTTAGGATTTTTATTGTTAGAGGAGATGACTTCCAAATCACAGAATAGTGGTTTGCCAAATGACATTCTGTTTCTACGTGCAAGGAGGAATGCCTGTCGTGTTTCAGTTACTTTTTCTTTTGGGCAACAACTGCAAAGTTTCTGCTTTGCTGTAAACTGAAATTGAATGTACTGTTTGTATTACTTTGCACTAAGTTCATTTAAATTGTGTCCCTTAAGGTTCAGAACTGATTGGCTTGGTTTCACAGCATCCCAGTCCTGGTTGTTTAGTCTTGTGTTCTGGGTAAACTGGAGCTAGTCTGTTGGCAGAAGGTGTATTGCCATATGGCCAGTAACTAACTCGTCACGTAACCTGAAACAGGAACACTGTTCTTATGACACTGTGAACTTTGATACTTCTCAGGCTCAAAGAATGTGCACAGTGGTATCGGGAAATGTTTCATTAGGATCAAGTTGAAGTTAATTACGGAGGACTGTGTTTAGGGTTAAACTGGCAGTTAAGTGCAAATGCTAAGCAGATCTGATTGAGCAGCAGCCGAAGGAAACTTGGACAGCGGCTAGCTTTCCTAATAGCTGGGATGTATTTATGGTCAAAAGAAAAGTTGCATTTTTCTATTTTTTTATTAGCTCTAATCAATGTGGAGCTATAGAATCTGATTCTCTTCACGTTCCATTGGCCATCTCTACTTATTTTACTTATTCACCATGAAAATGCACATACCTGAGATGAAAATCAAGTCAGTCACTTCACTCAAGTGGTAATGATGAATTATGCTTGCTGCAACATTGTACAAAACTGTATTTCTGACCAGTGGAACATAAAACTGAAAGAGGAAATGTATAGGTTTAAAAGAGAAAATAGGTGCCTTTTCACTCAATTAATAATTTCAGATCTAGAATCATGTAAATATGACATTTTACTGTGGTAATTGTTCTGATTTACTTCCGCTGTTCAGCAATAGTTTCCTCCATGTGGAGACACTGTTCAAGAACAAAGGAAACAGAGTGAAAAGGGCTCTCCCATAATAGCTATTGTGAAATAGTTATGCTGAAAGAGCCACGCTGGTGGTCAATTTTTCCATGTAGACAGCCTGCGTATACTAACTGGTTGCATCTCATTAAAATCACTGCAGAAACTGCCATGTTGGATGAAGAGAGGTTGTTTCATATTTTCTATTGGTTATTTTTCATACTCAGCTATAAATATTTAGTGATATGACAATCTAACCTGCCCTGCTACAGTGAAAGCCATTTTCCTGCAACATTAAGCCCAAAGGGGAAGCATATAGCACTGTAACTAGGCTGCAGTAAAGCATGATGGCAGCTATTTTTTGTTTTGTTTTCTGTATGTATTTGGAAAATGGAATGTGTTCAGCTAAGTCATTTTCCTTGCTTGTACATCTTTTCTCATTCCCTGCTTGCTTATACCATGTAGTATAATGGGTATACTGTAGGTTACACAGTGGTATGATTACAATTCATATTTTTGTGACTGAAGTAGTATTCACTAATACACATGCTGGTAACAGCAAGTCGTGCTGGTAGATCATAAAAATTCAAGTGTATCTTCAGTGGGCAATTGCATGGTCAATCCCAGCCAAGCAGTAAAGGATCCTACAGCTGCTAACTCAGGGCACTGCTTTCCCAGAGCTCAGGTTGGTGTATTTCTAGTAGGCTGTATTAGAACAAATCCTACAAAAACCTCCTGTATGCAGGATATTATAAACAGGAATACCTCATTACCAGCTGATTTATCTGTTGGGGGGTTTTCTGCTTCAATTTGCAGAGACTTTCTGATCTAAAAGGGAAAAAAACCAAACCAAAACAAAACAAAAAACCCACCCAAAACCCAGAATATTTTATCTGGAGTTATTTCAGTGCAATTGGCCATCAGGGAGTGACTTGCCAGAGCCAATTCTTGTATTTGCACCAGAGGCATCCAGGACTGTGGTCTGTAAAAAGCATGGCATTCCTGCTAGAAGAAGATGCTGTTGCATATTTTATATGTTCTTTTTCCTGAGGAATCTGAGCCCAAGCAAATGGAAGCCTGCAGGCATTCAAATCTCTGTAGAGGGACACATTTAGTAATCATCCTTTTTCTTCCCTCACGCCTATCAAGATAGTGAGGAGAAATATTGCGGTGCTACACTAAGACTTGATAGAAGTCAGGCCATTCTGTACATAAATACTACTTCAGACCATAAATCAAATGGGACACACAAAAGAAAAGAAGGTGGATGTAATGTTATAATCAGAGGAAAAAGCCATGCATGCATGCATGCAGTATGTTCGTACTATGGTAAATAAACTTTGTTTTTAATTTTGGTTGGAGTTAAGGAAGTAGCAGTTACGGAGTGGAACAGGTAGGAGGAGATAGCAGAGCACTTATGTGTTGGGGATGAGAGGATGTGACAAGCTTCAGAGTGCAGCTCATAAGAAGTCTGAAATGCAGAATCTTCTGATAACAGCTTATTTTCTCCACAGCTCCTAGCTGCAGACCCTCCAAGACGCTGCTGTTCTGGGTCTTGTGGGAGATCGGTTTATTTTGCCTGGAAAGCCAAATTATATTCATTCCATTTTTCTGTGTAATTTTGAGCAGTAGAAGCTTGAAATGTCCTCGAGAGCTGGTGGAGTTCTATTTGTGTCCAGGGACACAGTGGCTCTTGGTAAACTCTGTTTTACCATCTCCTTTTCAAGTACCCAAGGCCATTTTTTCATGTTTTCTCTGTTAGCTCTAGGCTCTGCTGGCTGTAGTGTTGCTCAGCATCTGATATGGCCTGGGCGTCAAAAACATGAGCCTCGGTTACAAAGCAGAAAGAAAACTACTTCCAACTACTGAAGATGACAGGTTTTGCCCCTACTTGGCAAACATGTGGTCGGGTTTGTTATATTCCACTTGCCTTCCTATTGTCCTGTTCTATCTCAAATACTTCTAGTTACATCCGCATTGCTGAAATGTAGATAGTAGTTATTTGGTGTTACAAGAAATAATTTTTTTGTTAGGTTTTTTTTGCTTTCCAGGAAAAGTTAATTCATAAGCTTTATTTTACATTAAGCTAAGTGCAAACCTAAATTAAAGCTAAAGAAAATAGGTCCTCTTTCATGCTAGCATTTATCTTGTTTGAAGAAGTCCTGCTGATGACTGTATTGAAGCCAGTACTCTGACCATTTTTTTTTCCTATAGTTTAAGACTTACATAGCTTCTTGTTTGAAAGGAAGTCTTCGCAGATCACTTTAATCACTAAATCAGGTAAAAGAATCACTTGCACTCTTAAAAATATTTTTAAAATTAATTGTGGCATTCACAATTGGCATATTTGTTTTGTCAGTCCATTCGTGCTGTGGAGCTATTTATCCTACTGAGAAGTAATTTATTATTCACAGTTGGAAAATAAATTAGACATGTTTTTTCTGTGCTAATAAATAATTGTGCTAAGAAGAGTCCTAGAGTTAGGACCTTTATCAAATAAAGGTTTTGGTAGTTTTGTTTGGGTCATAGCTGGACAAAATTAATAATGTGTACGTATCATACAAAGCACATAGAACATCACTGACTGTCACGAGAAGCATGAGGTCTGTTACATTGCAGTTAGGTAGTGAATAAAAAGCCCAAGTGATAGTATGCTTTCCACCTTGTGTTTGAGTTGGAAGAGGGGACGATTCATGAGTTAGGCACAACAGAAGTCAAACTTCAATTTTCACAAGAACTTTCTTCGGGCACACCTGCAACTTTCTATAGTGTTATGATTTGAAGAAAATCTTGAAAAGGTAAATGTGAATGAAAACTTTTTTAAAAAGTATCTCATAACATGTCTTTCAGAATTTTGTTTCAGGTATGAAAAAATCAGATTAAGTTTTCATAGCAAATAAACGTAAATGGCTTTTTCTCCATCTTCTTATTCCAATGCAGTGGAATTACAAGCTCATTTGACTACCTTGAGTTTCACACATACTCTCCTCAATGCTGCTGTAGATTAATAAACTTTTCCAACTGACAAGTAACACATCAAAAATGCTGCTCATTAATACTTGTGTTACAAGCTTTCAAGCAAGTCTGACATATGAGGAGGGAGGGGGTTTAGGTCCTCTTTGTTTAAAAGTTTCAAATGTATTTTTCAGTATGCCTCTACTGGTGTTCTTTGAAGGCCATGGAGAAAAGTTTTGGGAGGATGGATTTGTGCAAAGCATCCAGAAGAGACTTGCTATATAACTATGATTGCCTCTCCAAGAACAGAGTGCCTCTGCGCTGAGCAGCTGCTCTGCAATCCTCTCCAGCACACACGTGAGTAAAGTTACACATTTACAGAATCCAAATTCATGAATGCAGTTTCCAAGGTTAACTAAGATTAAGTTGAAGAAAGAAAAGAAAACTTAAAAGGATCTTTCTGTTGTAGATGCTTTCCTGACCCAAATAGTTGTTTTGTGTGATGCACTTACCCTGGCAGCAAAGCTAGCTTAAGAAATTTTGTCACCATGTTTTTCCACCCACTCAGTAGTACTGTGATGAGAGTTTGTGGGGTTGTGTTGTAAAACGGTACAATGAAGCAACCTGGGCTAAAAATAAACCAACCCCTTTTTCTGTGTGCTAGTTCGTTTAATCTCTGACAGTAGTAAATACATGCTGCTATCAGCACTACTGAAAAAGCTTCACCTAGTCTCTAGACAAAACGTTCCGCATGCTGGAGCTGCCAGCTGCATAACTCAATGCTAAATGCATAAATGTAGATATTTAAATACAAGAGAAACTAGTTTTTCCCTTGAATTTAGACATGCATACTTTATTTATTCTACATCTTTGATTGGTAGTACCAAAGAATGTCAATACTAACAGAATTATTTAATATAATATATCCTTAAGTATAAATTCTTTGCTTTAATATATCCTTTCATTCACTTGAACGCAAAGGTATTTGTTATGTCCTCACTAGATCTAAAAGGTGATAATTAAGTCAGCTGGATACCATCAGAAATAGGGACAGCCTACAGCAAAGTCCTAGAATTTGCTGGTTTTGACATTTATCTTTGCTATTGTCTCATTTTTGTTTTACTTGGCAATATAAATGACACTGGAAACTACTTCTGTAAGGTAGATGCATCAGCTCACCTGCTTCTCAGTATCGTGCTTTTGTTGCTGGCAGATGGAAAGGAACAGTGCTTTAGGCTTTAAACGTGGCTGTGGCTTCATTACAAATTGCAGATCAGCTCTTCTGGACAACTGCCTGGTGCTGCTAAAACCTGATGCTAGTTCTAGGAAATTTTGTAGTTGATAGGTTCTTATCAAGTTCTTAATTTAACTGATTTATGTTCTCAGCAAGTTTTATTTGATTTTTTTTTTTTTAACTTCTGTTGTTGCAATTTTGATGTTATCCAACTGAACATGTTTGTGGGACAATTTTGTCTGGCCTGGTACCTTTGCATTTGAAACATCTGACAAGGGACTAAGACTGGATAAGTTAAGAAAACAGAAGCAATATTTTGTCTTCCACTTCTCTGCCAAGGCAATGTAATTGGAGACAAAAATCAGTACTGGAGAACATTAAACGCATTCAATTATCTGTATTTGTAAATTTTTTTTTTTTGTAATTGAAGGCAAAGGAGTTTCAACATGGCCCTTAACTTGATGACTTAACTGTAGATCATTTTATTTAACCCATGCTTATAATCTTCCTGAAACAAGCCTTGGTTAATATACCTGACACTGGTATTGCATTAATGCAACTGCATCCATAGACGTAATAGTGATCTGCATTGCATATACAGTATAGTGTACTGGATTGTTTCCCGCTGATGTTGCAGGATGTTGGGGCCACTATGAGTATGGTCTTTGAACTTGGCTTTCCTGCATTGCTCCTGCCAATGGAGCTATGCTACTGTTAAGGCAAAAGTTGCAAAGTACTTTTCACAGGAGGGAAGAATTTAGGCAAGATTTCGGCAAGATGACAATGAAAAGTGTGGTGAGGAAAGATAGGAGTAATACTTGGCATCAATATAACCTACGTTACAATCATTGTCTCTTTGTCTTTGGATAAGATTCATCAGGTTGTCTGGAAGAGGCTGCTGACAAGCCTGTACACAGTAGGTAAAGAAGTCTTATCTTCATAAAATGCATTTAAATGAAGGATTGCAGAAGTGCAATGGCAAACATTCACCTGAAACCACTGTAAGTATGGGAAAGCAGTTCTTCATGTCATATCAGAAGAGAGGCTAATGTAGTGTTGAAAGGTTAGGACACAATTTAAAATTTAAAGAAGGAATGTTCTGATTTCAGGCAGGATAGCTGGGCTCTAAACCAGACACATCTATGATGGCAATTTCAAAGAGTGTGAGGAAAATTTGGGTTACATTTAGGTTTCCATCGTCCTCACCACATGAGGGAAGAGGAAGTTAAGCTACGAATCTGACATGCTTTCGTTTGTTGTTTTGCTGATCTGCGACAAAGACACGCTGATGTAAATGCTAATAATCCTGCGTGATGATCATAACTTCATTGCAACTTCTTTTAACAATGTGTTTTGGCTCCTTAGGTAAGTGCTCTTTATTTGCTTTGTTTTGTTTATAGTTAGTCACCTGTAATCCTTGAGCTGGATTTAAAAAAAACTTCTCACAGTATATCCACCTCAAATAGACTTGTGCGTGAGACAAGGAGAATGTTAACTGTATTTTCATAATGCTGAAATCAAAATTAAAATGCGTGGGGAATCAAAAAGCATTTTCACAAATAGATTGTTGTAGAAAAAGCATAGAGGAACAAATTGTATGCTTCGACACCTAAAATGATGTTAGGTTAATGCAAACACTGTTTTTCTTAGACCTTCAGGCTTGAATATTTATTGTGACAAACACCGAATGTAGAATTTTAAAATGTTAAGGAGGTTTTGTTCTAGATCACGTAGGTGCTGAAATACAAAGCAGATAAGGTTTCATATTCCTTATTCAGTATAAATTGCACTGGATAATACTGAAGGTGTTCAGTATAAATTAAAAAATGGAACTAAAGAGAGGGAGGGATTAAGCAAGGGCAAAAGGATTTTTTCAGTGATATTTTTCAGAAAGACGGTAAAGTAACAAGACAGAAACAAAGCACAGACTATAGCACAACTGTATTTTAAACAACAAACCAAATTAATAGAAAAACTGAAATTAGTGATCAGTTCTCTGGCACTTGAGCAGCTTACACACTACATAAATTCTTTCCCTTATTTTTTCTGCTGTTTATGTTACTCCTATACTGTCCGTATTGTTCTCTGTAAGCTGTTGAGTCCTGCATTGTGGAAAAAATAGAGGTGCCTATCTCCTTTAGGTATGACAAATATGTGGCTTTTTCTAAAGGGAAAGGAAAAAATTTTATTTGCGTAATTGTGATAAAACTTATGAGATGCCATTTTAGGACCAGATAGGGGCAAAATCTTCCCATTACTTATATGTTGGTGTGAAATGTGCCTGAGTTACAAACAGGATAAAATTTGGAAGAAAATCACGCAGTTTACTCTCATTATGAGTAGTTCTTCACTTTAATAGTATAAATTCTAGAAAAAAGGAAATTTTCATTCTTCACATAGCATATGAAACTAATGGTCTCAGCAGTCACGGGGACAGATTTTATAGGATTAGCACTTTTTTGATAAGTATCAATGTCATTAGAATAAAAAAATAGTTATCTGATACCCACACAGTGGTTTCACTTCAGAAGAAAATATTTTGTACGGTGTTGCACGATAGCTCACGTAGATCACTATGCATGTGGACAGTGAGTTGTAAAGAGATTCAAAGCAGGAAAGAGTAAAATGTTTTATTTCTTCCAATACAGTTTGAGTCAGCCCTAGCTAAAAGCCAGGCAACAGACCTGATGAGACAACTGTGGTCTGCATGGCATATTGTATACTTAGTTTATTAGACTAAGGAGGTGAGTTTGATGCTATAATATTTGTCAGCAAAAACTTAATGAAAGAAGTTTAAACAAAATTAAAGAACCCACCTCAAAAATGCTGTACATCTGTCAGTAATTTGAAGTGGCGCAGGACAAGAACTCCTACATGGTGACAAAAATTGTGCTGGATTTTTCTTTCATCTTGATGAGTCTATTCACTGATGAATCATTCTGAATGACTCCTTTTGGTCATTCTTTATCTGGCAGATAATGTGTTTAATATGCTTCAGACTCAACCTGTATTAGAAAAGCGCCTTTTTTTTTTTTAAATAAAAAATAAGCATATGGGCGAGTACACAGAAAACCTTCATTTATTGCACACAAACAGTGACGGAGGACTTTAACACACCAGATTAAAAGTTTCCTTTAGCCAGAAAGTAATTGCCATTGTTCAAGGGAGAAGTTGGTAGTAACTAATCTTAAAAATTAATCTCATAATGATTTTACAGTATTAACATCATTTTATATACTGTGGTTGTAGACATTAGAGCTGTAATGTCATCTCTTCGCTGCTTTAACTTTTAAATCTATGTGTATTTCTCCACTAGCTACAGGTCCCAATAATTTGACAGTCATCCAAACACCAATGAAAATACATCTGTCAATTGGAGACTACACTGAAATTGCTTGTATTTGGGAAAAATCTGTTGTGAGGTATAGAGTAAGCTGGTATCTTGTTAATAGAGAGAACATCACCAGAACTATATCATCAAAACTTTGCTATGTATCCAATGTCACCTGTGAAAGCAAGGATGTGCTACTGATAAAATCTGCCAATGTAAATGACACTGGATTTTACTACTGTGAGATAATTATTGAAATACCTTTCTATAAGAAAGTATGTGGAAATGGAACAACAGTGATTGTTGAAGAGAAAGGTAAGCTAGCAAGAACATATGCATACCATTTAACTTGTCTTCATAAGGATTCTTCAGTTTGAACTATTTTTTACATTTCCTTCCTCTCCCACATCCCCCCCCCTCAACACTGTGGATCTTAGGATGAATGAGACAAACACAGAGAGGACCTGAACGGTTCTTAATGACAACTGACTTAAGCTCTCTGCCTTAATACACCTAGACTAGTGTTTGTTTTCTTCTGTAGGGGTTTGCTAATAGGAATTATTAGTTAAGGTTTACAAAAAAGCTGTACACCAGCTGTGTATTTCACAAAAGACCCAAACACAATTCCTTCTCAGAAGGGATTTGGTAGGCTAGATGTGAGACAGTGAATGAGTCTGCCTTGTCGTAAGGGGCAGCTGAAACAATCACATGGTTACTCTGTTCAATAATATGTACCCTTTACTAACCATTTTATCTTTTTGTTACAAGTTCTTAATAAAAAGTGGGGGATAAATCAATATGGAAGATAGGGCAGTATGGGCTCCATATTTATAAGAACTTGTGTCCCTAAAGTTGTTGTGATAAAATGTTTTATATGAGCTGTGTCTCCTTATTTTATTATAGTCATATGCTAGCCTTTACAGGGGAGCAGTTTAAGGTCCCAATTCTGAATTAAGCATTGAAAAGCATTAATACAATGAGTATTCAAACACAATTAAATTTTTCAGCGATAGGAGTGAGGTATGTTTCACCTTAAATTATGGAAAGAATGTGACATACCTAGAAAACAATTTACCTCACTTCTGTTACAGAACTGTCTCAAGACACTATGCATCACTTCTTGAAGATGCTGATCTCTACCTCTCTCTTTCTACCTCTCAACTGTAAAGAAAGACTAGGGGACTAGCTCTGACCAGACCTTTAACATTATCAAACATCACTTGTATATCAACTGGTCAAGTCATGGGAAGTAACCTTTCGTTTCATCCAGCACAGTCCAGCTGTGGAAACTATCTTATACTATTGGCCAACTGGTATTGCAAAGGGAGGCACAAAAATTATCAAAGATTTAGAAAACATCGTTGGCAGAGAATGAATGAACTAGTGTTCAAAATGGCTGGAAATGAATGTAAAAGGCTGTTAAAGAGTTTAAATAATCTGAGCTCCTAAAATGAGTTAGGTGATCTGATCTCTTACTTGGTCAAGTAGTAGTAGCCTTAAAGTACAAGCAGAAAAGACACGTATTAGACACTGGGGGGAAAAATTGTCGAACTGCAGGAGCTGTAGGAGGGATTGATGTTACCGTTCATCAGGCATGCATCCCTCAGGAATGGTAAAGTATAGATGACCCTGCACTTGGGTGGGGGGGTGGACTGATTCACTCCTGAAGTCACTTTTAATTTTTTTTTTTTTTTTTTTTTAAGCTGTACATTTTGGGTAGGTTTGGGCACCATTTCTAGAACAGCAAACATGAAGGTTCCGTACTTCTCTGCAAGGCTATTTACAGTCTCCAATTTATGTCATCATTTTTTCCAATTCTTGGGGTTGCAAAGGAAATCTTGGATCACAGAACTTGAACCAAGGCATGGATTTTATTCTTACCTGTATCATATATCATAACAACGCTGAGCAATTAGGTCAAGTGAAAACATATAGCTCCAAGTACCTCAGTTAGCTTAACCAGAGAGTGAACATCCCCATGGCAAAGCTGGGCGCTGTAGTTGTGCTTCTACTGTATAGCACTTTATCTCTCTGGAGATTCATCCCATATGTCCTGAGTTGAGATGCTCAGGGACTGTTTCCTAGAGAGTTCTGCCAGCTGCAGGGGAATTTGGCCCTTGAGGAGGGTGTTCTTGGAGCAGTTGATGATTTTTTCAGTGCTAAGTTCTGCAGGTTTCAGCCCAAATCTAAGCACTGCTGTAGCATTAATGCAAACTTCCAGGTCATGGAACCACACAAAAAGTACACTCTTGAGGGGCTCTGGCCGTACCTACCATGCCTCCTGTTTGACATTCAGCCAGCAGGTACCTGCTGTATGGGTAACCCCCATAGCAAAGTATAAGTGTGAAGACAAAAAGACACCACTTCATGACTTCCACCTTTTTACTGGTTTATGCCATGTCAGCTTGAGAATTTGATTTGATATGTCTGTGAGCACAGGTCTTTGCACACATTTCAGGGAGATCTTTAATTCTCAGGTTTTGCTAAAGGACTTACCTGAAGATCTCAAATCCTACATGTGCTTAGGAAATGAAAACAGGATGATTTTTTGCACAGTCCAAAATAACATCTGAATACCGTAGCAGTTTGCTAGTTGACTGCATCAAAAGAGCATCCATCCAGAAGGAAGAGAGTGATAAAGCTTTTTGGAAATATTAGAGTTAAATGATTAAGGGAATAAAAATGCTTTGCCATTTCAGATTTCATAGAAGCTGGTTTACGCTGGAACTTGACATCTTTGGTATTCTAGATAAGTACTTTGTGCCTGGTACCTAATTAACTAAGAGAACCGAATCCAAACATACAAAGACTTTGCCTTTCAATGTTAGTAGTGAGACACTCTTCCCCTCTGAAACTATAGCTCCATGGCCTGTGTTTCTCTCCGTTCCCTCGAGCTGGGCTAGATGCTGTTTCTTGGGTAAAAGTTCATTTTAAATAGACTTTATGGGCAGAAGTTATTTTGACTGGAGTTTTCATTGCTTTTTAAGGCTGTGTCTACACTTTATGAATCACTTGATTCTTTTTTGCAATGAATCAAGAGGAAAAGATGACAAATCCACTACGACTATTGTATCCAATGCAGCAGATGAGCAAATCCCATGAACCAGGGCAGCTGAAAGTCTCAAACAAGAGCGAGACAAGGATCTGCGGTCTACTTTGACATTCAGAACTAAAACGACAATGTCATAAACAAAATAAGGCTAAATAACTGTGAAACTGAAAACAATATGATAATTTGCTGCTGAAGAACGGATTATGTGAGTTTCCTGTTGGAAGCATGTCAGCGGGACAATATCCAAGAAAAAAGGTTGGTTCCAAGCAATGTCTCAATGTTTTGTCACTAACAAAACACTGTAAGGAGTCTGAATTTGGAGGGTATGTAATTTTAGAAGACTGTCTTCAACTCTTTCCCCCATGTCCAGAAATAATAAAGGATGTATTATCATACTTTGAAGAATCTTCTGGACTGAATAACATTCTCCAACAAAAGCATTTCTTCAGGCAGCCCAGGTATAAATAGCAGAAGGTAGAGAAAAAATGCACATGGTGGTAATTGTTTGACCAGACAGTACTACACATAGGATGGAGTCTGATCTCTGAACCTATCATCAGTGCTGACCACATCATAGCCAGAGTGGTACGCCAGAAAGGATTACATTCCTGTGGAAAGTGACTGTTAGTGTTAATTCATTCACACACTAGGAAAAGTCTTCCAGAGAAGGTAGTCTCCTATGCACAATGAAATACTAGGTTTAAATGAAGCTGTATATATAATTATTATGTATAATTACTGTCTAACTGGTGGAGGGGGTGTGCTTGGAGGAGATGGGTGTGTTAACGCTTGTTCCACTTTTGCCAGCTCTAAAACTTTAAAAAAAAAAAAAAAAAGGCACTGAAGAAAAATCAAAACTGGAAATGTAAGTAAAACCTGGCTTCCAAGGTCTGAACAGAGGTGAAGGGTATTGACAGCAAAGCTAACAGCGGTTGTCCAAGGACTGCTGAATACTAAGAGCAGGTATCTGAAATGTGAATGTATTTACATACCAGGGTTATTTTGTCTTCTGTTAGTTTTTTCAGGGCTTAGCTGGAGGTTAGATCATCTTTCCAGCAAAGCAGGGAGAAACAACTTCACTGCTCAAGAGGTTTGTTACAGCTTGTACCTGGGGAGTGCCGTAGACGACGACTAGCTTTCCCAGAGCCCTTAAAAATATTTTGCATAGTCTAAATGTGTGACTGCCTTGCTATTCAATATTCTGTAATGGAATCTTTGAGGCCATACAAGCATGGCTCGTGTTCTGTCTCTGTAGTGACTACAGTTCACAAAGCGATCTCTCAAATTACTGTAGCTCATCTGTGGTCACTCTTTGGTGAGGATCCTCTTTTGTGGCCTGTTCTGTATGGGCTGCCCTGAATGCTCTTCTGCAGTGAATATACTGCTGTCCGAAATACGCCGTAATCACTGCGCTGTGAACGTACCCTGTACAAGAGAAACTTTGTTATAGTACATCTTATGATATTTATGTATAAATTGAATAAAGCAAGAGGATTTTCTTTTCCTCCTTTTGAAGTTCAGTCACTTTAAAATCTTGATGGCTTTTTGTCCTGAAACTCTTTGTTACAGATTTTTTCCTTTACTGCATGGTGAAACACTGTCACGTGCCATATTCCTTTGAGGGTCACAAACGAGACTCTGGATTTCCACAAACCCTGTGTAACTTTGTCCCCTGCACAAGAAAGTCATAACCAGTAAAAGGGGTCATGGCCTTCAGCCCAGCTCCCTGATCAAGGAAGCTCTCAGTTATGCACCAGTGCTTTAAATGAGTACAGTAAATATTGGTGTTTTCACGTATTACTTGTTACTTCTCTATTTAAGCACAATGAGGAGATGTAGACTATTCAGGGAATTGTTAAAGGAAAACCACTAAATTAAGAGATTGCCACCAAGCCACAGTTTAATAGTCTCCAAATCATATTTTCATTACAACACTATTAATAAATTGTTGATTAAATGTGTTGCCTACCAGCAGAGAATGCTGCCATGTTAACAGCTGCTCATATTTTGTATGCTAACATGGTAATTTCCAACATCTGGCAGTTGGAGACTACACTCAGTTTATCATGACCTATTTTTATCTATGTCTGACAGTGGCTATGAGCCAGCAGAGTATTTTCAGAGCTCCCACTGGCTGTCCTACTCAGTCAACAAGAGCTTGGCACCTATGCATCATGTATATTGTTTCTGCTTCTGTAGCGCTTGGGAAGCAACAAACACAGATGTAGATTTTCCGGGGCAGGCAGACTTCTGCTTTTTCTTCTTCATGGTTATTTTGATAGCTTTAAAACAAAAGAGAGCTCTGTAATTAACCTCAGGACATATTTTAGCGTCCAGTATGATCTCAATTTTAACTATTTAACTGCTCAATATATAATGAAGCTCATCTGCCTAATAACAGAGCTTGAAGAGAATCGTGGACCTTTGCTTTTAGCCAGTTTTGGTGGTTATTCCCTCTTGAACAGGCTGCTGCAAAGTGATGGTTCCATTCTGGTTTAATTTGAAGTTCAAAGGCCTGCGTTAAGCACAGGCTAAAACATGCTAATTGAAGAGCAAGACTGGCGCAATGTATTTTAAAGGTTAGTATGCCTTCTGCTGTGCTTTTACGGTCTCATCAATGTACTTGGCTTAGTCATAGTCCTACAAATGAGGCTCCCTCTCTGTTTCTGTCACACTCATCACCCTGATTTGGAGAGCTCGTGTAGTCAGCTCGAGACTACAGCCCTGAACTCTCGCTCTTCCTGCTCCTTTGCACAATCGTCCAAGGAGTTGCAGCTTCATTAATCTACCTAGCACTTACGCAGCTAGTCTTAGCAACTGGGTACAGGTTATTGCAGTCTGACTTGAATGACACTTTTTTTCCAAGCCGTGGGTTGGGGTTCTTTCCTCTCATAGTACCTGTGGAAGAAGAGTACGGAGCAGGTATTCCTGGCTCCATTACACCAAGGATCCTTGGTAGCAGGTGGGATGATGAGGCGCCCCACCAACGTATTAGCAAAACAGTCATGTTTATGTGTGATGCTATGGCTAATGTTCTTGTGCCTGATAACGGTGCTGTCAGAACAGCAGTGACGTTTACTTGGTTGACTAAAATTTGTTTGAAACCTGATTTTATCTGAAGTGGTTTCTCTGTACTGCTGACGTCAAGAACCACTGCAAAACTGCCACTATTCTCAAAAACTCAACAGCTACAGCTCAGGCTTAAATTGACTTAAGGATGCCTTCATTCAACTAGTTAAGAACACTCTCAGTTTAAAAACACTCCTCCATTAGGCAGGTGCAACTCTGGAGATAGGCTAAATCTATAGAGAAAGTCTGATCTATGCAAACAAATGGTTTTGTTTGAATTGTAATTCTTGCCTAGTTCCTAGGATTGCTTGGGAGGTAAAAGTTGAAATCAATACTTTGTCTGAGCTAAAATGTTTTTACCTGCTTCTCTGTTAAAAACTGTGATCTTCAAATAGATCTCAAATTTAAGGAAAAATACCACCCAAGAGGAAACTGAAGTGTGTCATGGGGGTCCACAGGGTGCATGTTTCCACTAACCCAAAGAGGATGCTATGTTGGTTTTAAAATGGGCTTTCAGTCCCAAATGCAATTTTGTGTGCTGCAACTATTTCACCATCAGACTCCAAATCAAGATATATTGCCACATCCTCTATAAATAACAGCGGAAAAAAACCCCAGAGGGTAAATCTATAACATGATCAGAATTTATTTTTGCCATCATGCTTGTCTTGGGTAGTTACAATGCGGACAGCTGAAAAGTTTTTTTATTGTTATTTCTTTTAATTAGTAGTCTTGTCTCAGTATTTTGTAAACAGGAAACTGAATACAACTGACAAATAAATACACAGATCAAAAGAGCATTAACCGATTTCTCTCACCAAGATAAAGGGCAGGTGATAATGTATAAATATGTCTCATTTACTACATTATATGAAATACTGAGATGGGAAGAAGGATTCTGATGAACTACTACATACCAGTAACAAGGCTTTGGCTAGGTTGCTGTGATCTGGTGCTGGGCACTGATGGATTTTGCTGGCCAATAGCATGTGACAACAATTAATTCCTTGTCCTTTTTCCAGAGCAGAGCCAGCTGGCAGGACTCAGCAACATCTTATACAGCCAGAGCTGCTCTTAATCAAAGTTACTTCATAACTTTCTCTCGGGAAGTATTCAACTCCACAGAGGTAGAGGGGTATAAAAAGGATAAGGCAGAGAGGGAGGGTTTATCATTAGTAGCAGACTAAAGACAGACAGAGGTTAGAGATATAACTAAACAACATAAGGGTTCAAAATAATAACAAGGAAGTGGGTCTGTCACGTACATCTGCTCTGAAATGCTCTCATGGGCTTGTCTTGTCCTAAAGCTGAATGGTCAGCTCCATGAGCCAGGAGTGCTGTATCTGTACGTTGCCTGGCATAACAGGATCGCAGTCCACAGTTGGGGCTTCTGATACTGCCATGGAAATAAATCATGAAAGCAACTAATAGGTATTTCTCCCATTTTTACTTTATAACTTTTAATTCTGGGAAGAGGAAAACCAAGATAAGCATCTGTAATGTTAAAGACAGCAGAAAAAGGTCAGGTATTAAGATGACAGACTCTCCAAAAATAACAGTGGGCTGATTGGGTTTGCTCAGGTAGAATAACTCTTCTTTCTCAGTTTAGCAGCTGTACAATACTAAATACAATTTGTCCTTTTAAGTTTCTTTTTAAATACAGACTAAGCTCAACCTGAAGACTCTAATCTAAACAGGGACTGCTATTGAGCAAGAAAGGAAATGGAGAGAGCAGCTACCATTTCATTCAAGCTCTGTGGGGAAAAAATGAGCCAATTGCCTCTGAGTAGAAAGAATAACAACTGGTTTCTCAACTTGCCTTCAGATCTGCAGTGTGGTAGCAAACTGATGTGAGAAGTGGGCCTGGCTGCTGAGTGCGGGGACCTCCGACAGGCACAGGCCATTTCCGAGACATCATAACCAGTAATTGTCACACAAATGTCTGCTCTATTAAATACGCCCAGCAAGTAGTTCATCTAGATAGATTTAAACACATTTAAAAGATAAATTCTGGGCAAAATAATGCAACTCCTATATTTATGTCCATGACTACATTTCCTCAACACACTGAATCATCCTCTGGCTTTAGGTAAGAGTCTGTTTGTGGTTGGGACCCCCCCCTCCGAGTCAAGGACTTTCTCAGTTCTGTGCAGGTCTATTTTTTATTTCCCTGTTTGTCAAAGGTCTTCTCTTTTTCTGATAAGCAAAATCTGAAGTTAAATTGGCTGTTACAAAAGCATGCTCTGGTTCTCATTTCCCACCCCACCTTTCAGTATTTCTGAGCCTGGCGTGCTCATTTGCTGCACCGTTAACAATGACAGAACAATGTTGGTGTTTGCCTACTGAAAAAGGCCTCTGTCTTCTTATCAGTTGCGCTACGCCCCGTCATTACTTTCTGGAAATCAAAACCAGCCAGCTCTGTGAAATGTATGTGCCTGGGGAACTTCCACTCGATCTAATTGCCCTGTAAATCTTCCTGACAGTGTATATGGATGTCACCTCACTTCACGCACAGTTCCATGCTAGCAGGTCAGCCCTTCTCATTTCTTCAATGTATGCATAAATTACTATTTTAAAATGCAAAAAAAATATTTTTATGGTGGATGCAGAAGTTTTTTCTTTATGTGTTGCCTGCACAGACACTCAACAGGAGGCCACTTTCTCTTTGGGATTCCTTCCCTCAGAGAAAATATTTTTGTACCATAAAGGAGAAATAGTATTGCTTAGTTCATGAGAGCTTAGCACGGCCAAAATATTCTTTGCATATGAACGTCTTTTGAAAGCTTTCTTGGAATTGACTCAGTCATTCTTCTGTGTCTTTACCTCTCTCTAACAAATAGGAATTTTCTTTAAAAGGTACACTCAGTCTGTTTTGAAGTTTACAAAACAACCATGCCCTCTCATAGCTCTTCTCTCTCCTCTCTCTTCTTCTCTCTTCTTCTCTCTTCTTCTCTCTTCTTCTCTCTTCTTCTCTCTTCTTCTCTCTTCTTCTCTCTTCTTCTCTCTTCTTCTCTCTTCTTCTCTCTTCTTCTCTCTTCTTCTCTCTTCTTTTTCTTTGCCTTTTTTTCCTATTCTTTCTGACCATGCCATAGAACAACTTTTTACAATAGTGACCACAGCTCAGCATGATGGCCCTATATCTGAGTAGGATTTTATAAGCATTAAGGTAGAGCAAATGACAATTTTATGACACCAGCTGAGGAATCATGGTACTTAAAAATCATTACTAAAGCCCTTGAGTGGACAATATTCAACTACCTTAGGGTGTGACCTCTCTTTCTGTCATTACAATAAAAAACAAAAGTAGTCTTGGAAGCCTTAATATTGTGAACCTTAAAACTGAAGTACAAAAAACCCCTGTAAAGATTAGCATCCAGGAAATTATTCAGTCAAGGATTGAAAACTAGACAGAAGTATTTACACTGTAAATATTAATTTATTGGCTGTAATATATTCATTGATTTTACAGTCCAATATGACTATGTCTAGTGCACTAATAAATGTGTTTGAGTAGAGTCAATATGCAATGATGAAAGTATGTTTTCCATGGTGCAGCTTTGCCACACAACAGTGTAATTACCCCAGCCCCCAACTCAGAAAGTCACACAGCCAGTTGGTTGACCTTGGTTTTCCCCATTTTACCTGCCTTTAAACTTCACTTAAACAGCATGTGAGCTTAATAATTGCATTTGTGAAATACATTTAAAGGATATTTTGAGAAGTAAATCATTAAAAAAAATGAAAACCTATACATATATAATTTACAGAACCTATACAGTGTCACCAAACATCGCACTGCTTGTAGGAACTCCTTTTCTGTCTATGCCTCATCAGTGCCTGTTTAGTCTGATCTTTCTGTGTTTTGCAAAACAATGTAGTAAGGGCATCATTTAATCACTAGACAGACATAAATTTACCATGCATTCCGGAAATGAAATGACCTTTAAAAACTATTAACCAGACTTAGACCAAGTTTTCAGAAGCAGTGCAAGGGAAAAACTTGCTCTTTAGTAAATAAAGTGTGTTGATACTCTAAGTTCAACAAACAATCCAGGACACTGGAAAATTTGAGGTTTTTGATAATTTTGTGTCAGTGTGGAGCATGCACTGCTTGTTTACGGTTCAGATGTTATCCTCTTGCTAAGAGAAAAATAAAGTGCTTTTCATACTTCTGCCAAGATACAACTTAAGAAAAACAGTGAATTCATCATTTCAGTTTGTGTTTTCTTCCTCCTGTACTTCTTCCATTCAGATACATAACAGATTTGTGGAAATTGCCAAAAAGTCTTTCTCATGTAACTTCCTGCACCTTTTGGAATAAGCTTTAAGGGATGATAAGCTCTAATAGAAGTTTAAGCTATCCCACTTCAGTTATTCAGCTGGCTGTGACACAAATGGCTCTTTAGAGTAGAGCTGATGAATATATTTATTCAGACTTTTCCAAAACAGACGCTGCTGCAAAGAGCATAGGATAAAATTTATTCTCTAAGATAAAATCAGCACAAGGTCACACAAATCTCATGTAAGCCTGAACATCTGGCCAAATGCCATAAAATTTGAGTATATCTGTATGTTTTTTGAAAATTATGTGTGTGACAGGCTACATTTGTATCACATAAATAATTTTAACTTTTGGCCCAAGTTAGGAACAGCAAGACCTAATTCTGTATAAACCCTCAGTAAATACCATTCCAAGCTGTTGCCTGTAGCATTCTTCGAAGAAAGAAACCTGAAAGAAGTAAATAATGATATTGTTTACATTAAAATAATAATATAAAATTTAAATAAGCCCACAGCAAATGGCTTATCTCACTGGGGAGCTGGACAGATGGGTTGGCATCAAAATACTGCTTGCTTTCCTGTGTGTACCTCCTATTTGTACTTTGCTTTGTTTTTGCAAACAGTTGTAATAGTCTGTGCCTTATGCACAGAACTGCAATTTTTAATGAAAAACAAACTGTAAGAAAATACATAAACAATACAAAAAGTGTGATTTGAAACGTCTTAAGCAGTACTGATGTGTATGCACATGCATGAATACAAATATGACACATTCAAAAAAAAAAAAGCCAACCAGGCAGTGCTACCATAGTGACCTTTGAGTTTGTAGACATTCAAGCCCAGGGGTTTATTTTGTGTTTTAGCATTTTTGGAGCCACCTTCTCAAAATTGTGCATCACCTTTGTTTGCAGAGGCAAATGAGTCAAGAATGAGGACACCTTTTCTGCCAGGTTCTGTGGCAAAGGTGTGGACGTACTCACATATCCTGTTGACTGAAGCTGACGATCTCCGCCTCTGCCTTTTCAGGGCACCTTTTTTTCCTTCTTCTGTATAACTAACACCGATGTTCATGATTCAAAGTCATGAGAATGCATGAAGTAGACATTTTATTTTGTTAGGTTGTCGTGGTTTGGGCCAAATTGGCCTAATCCGGTGGAACGACAGATGCTCTCTCTCTCCTGCTCCGCTCTCTTCCTTTAGAGAGAGGAATTTATTTTTCTTTAATGGCCATGCTTAATATTCATGTTGCAGATACATGTCAGAAAAGGACAAAGAAAAGTAAAGTTCCTGGCACTTGACACACCAGTGACTGCCATTGTGTGTGTATGCAAACACCAAATGATGTTCATAGTTAACAAAGGCCAGTTGTTTGCCCTCTTCTTGTTCCTTCTTCTGAAGGAACCCCACAGGTTTCAACATGCGCTTTAATCTAAAAACTTCAAACTTTACTTAAAACCCTTACCCACTTAATACAAATCAATTGCATTTATGTCAGGAGGTTGAAGTCATAGGAACAAATAGTTCTGATGAACTGTTTGAATAAAGCTTACAGCCTGAGATGTGGCTGTGATTTTCTGGGAAATGCAAAATTCCTTGTTGGAGAATGTAAGATGGAAAATCATGGGGTGTTTGTTTCAGAAAGGTACTAGATTTCCAGGTACTTGTGATGTGTAGTCTTGCTCTGAGATGTTGTAGATGTTACAGGACAGATTTTGCCTGGGGAGCAGGTGGGTATAAATGCCTGGGAGAAAAGAGTTTAAAAAATTTTCTGAATTAAAAACCGTTTTTTGCTAACTTGTCTATAACATAACATGAGTGGAAACTTATCTTCAAGCATGCAGAAGTATGTCCAAAGACACCCAAACTCAGGTTTAATTTTAGGAATCCATAGTCAGGGTCTTCTACAGAGAACACTGCACCCTGGGGTCCATCAGCACTATTCATGCATGATGCCCTAGTTTTGATAGGTTCCCCCAAATAATTTGCTCAGAGTGTATCCACTCTGCAGACTCTAGTGTAGATGTAACTAACCTTAAGTGAGCACCTCCAGGTCTAGCGTAGCCACCTGGAGTTTGACAGAGGCCAAGTTACCCTGCTGCCTGGCCAGAAATTTGAACTTGTTCAAAACTCAGTCTAGCTGTAGCTGATCAGCTTCCACCACCTGAGCTATCACTGTCCACGTACCACTCAGCTCCCAGCGCAGACCCTCAAACAGCTCTCTTGGTGTAGATGTGGGTGCAGTGTGTTTGGTGTTTTAATGATGGGGGACCACAGTTTTCAAGCTAATTACAAAGTTCATCAGAACTCACAGAGGACCACAGGACTTCAAAGTGATCTTTTGTTTTCAGTACCGTCCATTTTATTGCAAGGTTTGATGCTGCATAGAGTCAAAAACAGGTTATTTCACTGCAGATCAAGATGGATTTTGATACTGGCTGTTTGGTCAAGTATCAGATTTATTCCTTCAGATATCCTCACCCGAGCAAGTTCTTTGTGGAACACCTCTGCAAAGCTCCCTTTACTGGCCCTGGAGAGATGTTGGTTCAGCAGACCTGTTTCAGACATCCGCTCTGGCCTGAGTGCAAGCCAGGGGAACCAAGTTAGCTGTCTGCATCGCAGACCTCTGTTTTTGATCCAGTGAATCCCACCTCCAGTGCGTACTAGTGAGCCATCTGGTCTGCAGCAAGGTCCTCTGCATGGCAGAGACGGCAGCCTATGCTCTCGGCTCAGCACAGGCAGCACCTCGCAGAGCCCCTAACTGTGGTGGTGAAGTGAGATGCTCCTCTTCCTCCTGAGCAGGCTAGCATACACTCTGGCGAAGCTGGGCTATTGACCCTCTGCTCAGATGGGAATATCTGAAGGAACAAATCTGATTCTTCAGCAAACAGCCAGTATCAAAATCTGATTTTCGTTTGTTAGTCACACTGTGTATCTTGAAGGTGAGGCTGATTTCTACGGGTGAGCAACTGGTTGTACCAGCCACATCAGGGTGATAAAGCTCAAGTTTTGAATAGCTGTCAGCACAGAGGTGTGTACTCCAAGCAGTGCTTAGATACGGATGTTTGCTAAGGGATAACCGTCCCTCTGGTGTGCCACCATTGGCTGGGACAGTTGCATAAAGAACCCCAGAATAAGGCCAGTCTCCATCCTGCCAGAGAGCCCTGAGGCTATCCCTGTTTAGAAGAAAGCCAGCCTCCGGGAGCAACATGTCTCAGCTGGAAACTGCAATGGGAATGACCATTGCTGTCTTCGACAAGTATGCAAAGACTGATGGCAACAGGCAAACCCTCACCAAAGCAGAACTAAAGACCCTCCTGGAAAAAGAGCTCCCAAATTTCCTCTCGGTAAGAGAACAGCACGGCATCATTTCTGTGCAGCGGGTGCAAGGGCTGCCTGCAGACACAGGTTTTAGTACATTACAGGGGAAATTATATCCAGAAATATGCAATGGTTTGTAGAAAAATTTTAAATAAAAAAGTCTTTGCATATACTGTGCAAAACTGATTCTAATAGTCAGGGCAATTCCCTATTTACTAAATTAATCACTCGAGTTATCAGGACAATGGCTTTGAAGTAGATTGGGTTTCATCTTCAGAATTCACCTACTACTTCTGTTTATCCCTGGATTTATAAGCTCATTTCATGTCACAAGTGCTGTGAAGGTACTTATGTTGTCAGCAATCGAAGATCTTGATTGCAGATGGAGAATCTCTAAATATTTATACACTTACTTTCTCTAGGTATTTATACTACATACTCAGTATGCTCATCAAAATGATGCATAAACAACGACAACAGATGAACTCAGAGCAAACTGTTTTGCATTTGTCTTTAATAGTAAAAGAAAGACCTGAAAAAGTATTTTACAACATAGATTTGTACGTAACCATCATGTGCATTTAAGTAGGTTTTTTACATATATATATATATATATATAAAATTTCTCTTACTATGTATTCAAAATGCTTAATATATTATAGTCAAAGCTTTAGCTGCCTGGGAGACAAAATGCTTTTCATTTTCAATTGTTTTTTATTTGCTTCTGTTCACTAAAAATCCAGAAAACACTTTAAATGTCTTATGCCTTCCACCAGGAATAATGTTTATCAATCTGTACAGTTATTAGTCTTAATTGCAAAAGCCTAGAACCAAATGTTCCAAATGTGGCTACCCCTTTTTTGTCTCAGGAATAATTCAGCTTTTTAACAACTCTTTCAGGGCACTGCAGCCAGGGTACTTGATACAATTTAGTATCTTTCCATGTGAGCTATATGAAATCACCATATGAAATCCAGGCCTGCTGGATTTATGACTCATAAATGAAACACAGATGCAATATTCAGAATAAGAACCCGGATGGCTCTGGGGGAATAGATGAAAATGTCTCTGAAAAAAATGTGGAAAACAGATCAGTGGCTGTGACCCAACAGTGTCACAGAAAGCGTCCTGTCATGGAGCTGTATGTTACCTATAGCATTTCCACGTAAAGAAAAACAAAACCAACAACAAAACCACAATTCTAACGGGGCATGGAAATCCCCCAGAAACTTGACATTTGGTCTAAAAAAAGTCGTGGAGCCACTGCACTAGATAACTACCAAATGGGATGATGCTCAAAGGTCATTCCTGACTATGGTTACTGGCCAGGCACCACCTTGTCCAGTTTCTTACAGCTGCTCTTACTGGTTCTACTTATTTCCTGAAACTGATGGAAAAACTGGAATTTTCAGGGGAGATAATTAGCTGAATGTCCTCTTACATTGTATTCTCTTCTGTATCTCTGGATTTCTCTTCCCATTTTACCCATTCTAAAAAAAAACCAAACCACAAAATAACATTTTATGCCAGTACTTAAAATAAATTTGAATCAACAATGTCTTGTCTTGCAGACTACTAACTGCAAGGAAAAAAGAAAAAAAGAGAAAATGCCTGACTTCAGAAAAAAAAAAAGTTTTACCTGCATTTTACTGACATTTATATCAATATTTTTTTATTTGCAAGAATGTTCTGGGAAACAGAGTCTTTTAAATATTCATATATATTTCTGGTCTTAGAATTGGTTATACCTGACACAGCTCACAACTACCTGGAAAGGTCTTGAATCAGTCAGAGGCAGAAATAAATCCATAGCAGAGGACTGAAGGATTGGACTCAGAGTTTGCAAAAAAAATAATTCCCACATGTGCATATCATATATTTCACTAAATAACTTAAAATATTCACTTATAAAATTAAAACTGATTGTAATTTGCAAAGTGAAAAGGAATGAAACCTTCCAGACCCATTCACAAATCAAATCTAGGGAACTGGTTCAATTTTTTGTGATTTTAAAACTGCATATATTTAAAGTGAAACATGAAATTACGGAATGAGAAATTTAGTTAATTAGACCATGGTCAAGAAGTGCCATCAGGTTTCAAATAAAGTAGTCATTATTTTAAATTCCTGGAAATTTTCCAAAATTTTATGTAATTTCTTCCTAGTATAATATCAGATTTGGTTTTTGTTTCGCTTCAACAAAATCCATGCGGTTGTTTCCTACATTAGATAGGTCTCTACTGCCATCACTTGTTTATTTTTAAAACTGCATTTTCTAAAATCACGAGTTAGTGCCAGGACTCAAGCCAAAAAGCCCTCCTGTAAGCTACCCTAGGGAAAAAAAGTCTTTATTTATTATGGCAAAATTAAAAAAAAAACCAACTTTCTTTTTACTTGGATGTTACCTCACTTAACATCAGCCTCGAGATGGACTGGTTCAGTCAGCGCCTCAGAAGTATGGCAATTTAGAAAGAAAAAGATTTTTCTGATATTTTTCGCTGCCGTAACTCAAGCTCAGCAGCACGCTTGCTTCCGGAGGTGCTTTCCCGGACCCCAGCTCCTGTGAGCAGCTTGTGCAGGCACCAAGACCAGAGGGAGCGCTTGAAGCACTTTTGAGGCCATTTGCATCTTTGCTGGGGTGACAGCGCTTAATGAAGCTTAAATCTGACATTTGTCCCAGGAACGCATCGTTTTGCAGAGCTGCAAACTGCCCCAGCTCCAGCTGAGCCTTTAGCCTGGCATTTAGTTCAGCTGGGTCACATCCTCCGGGCTTTGCATTACATAGCTTGGCCATGATAAATCTTGTTTTAAACGTAGAAATCATGACTCTCCATGCCATGCATGACCACAGCTCTCGGGTGTAATAAACCCAAGAGCGTATGATTTCAGGGGCAGGGGGGAAGACATGGTTGCTGCTGCTGTGCAGAGGGTGGGAAGATGCAGGTCTGCACCCATGGCATGAGGATGCCAGGACTCACACTTGCCCCCACCATCGCCCAGAGCCCCCCAACTTCTGCCTGTTCCCCACATGCCTGGGCCTGACCCCAGCAGCAACACGAACTCCCATGGGAAGGATGTGCTTTTTCAGGCAGCTGGAGAAGGAGGCATGCAGCTCTGGCCAAGATGGGCAGGCAGAGGGATGGCTCCCCGGGGATATGACACATGCTGGATGCTGAGCACTGGTCTCAGCCAAACATGGTGCAAAGGAACTCATGGCTTTATACCCAGAGATATAACGCACAACACAAGCAAAGAGAATTGAAAAAAAATAAAAGGTCTCACTAGCAGAAGAACGTGATAACCTGATGCTCCAGGCAGGCCTATGGCAAGGCTATGTCCAGGAGCCATTACTCCTCCATCACACTCCCACGGAAAGATAACAATGGCGTCAGCCTCACAGTCCCCAATTGCCCCTCCACATGCCTTGGCGAGAGCCCAGAGCCCCACCAGGGCCCCTGTTGGGGGTACAGGTAGTTATGATGCTGCGTTAGGGTTTGTGCCACTTCTCACCTCAAGCTGCTCCTTCTCTTTTGCAGTCAGGGAAGGACAAGAACGCCGTTGATAAAGTCTTCAAGGACCTGGATGAAAACGGCGATTCCCAAGTGGACTTCAAAGAATTTGTCATCTTTGTGGCAGCTCTGACTTGCTGCTGTCACAAATATTTTGAGCAGAAAGCAGCCAAATAATTGTCAAACTGCTCACAAGAAGCTGTCTTTGCCTGCACTCCATATGCTAGTAGTATGGATCCCTTCACTTCTCCCATGTACCACTATGCAGTTTACAAGCATGCTGGGCTGTAAAAAATAAATCCTACTGTGCTTCCTTCCCTGTCTTGAATGTTGATTTCTGCTCCTTTGTGGAAGAGCCTGGGTTTAACGGCTCCCACTAACTCTCACTGAGTATTTTTTCTCTTTCTCTGCTTTTTAAAATTCTGTTCTTAGCCAAAAGGCTCAACATTCATCCCCGCGCAGAGGCCGCACCGGGGTAAATGCTGCTGGAGCCATGAGTCAGCTGGAGGCTGCTTTTACACAGCAGCATCTCTGGGATGCAGCCTGCCAAGCTTCAGCTGATGGAGACTGCAGCCTAAATCCGCACGTGTGCCACCATGGCTGTCCGGGACGGGTCTCACGGGGACTGCCTTTGAGCCTGTTTGGTACCCTCAGCTGTGCGGTTGTTGCAGGGCTGTCATGTAGGCTCCTTCTTGGGTAAAAAAAAAAAAAAAAAAGACCAAAACAAACCCAAGCACTTTTTTTTTTTTTTGCAGCATGAAGGATTCTGTGCAGTTTTATGTGCTGGTGAACCACCTCACCCAGCTCAGATGGATTTACTTCCTAAGACATGATAAGGCTTTTCTACCAATATGATACTATACCATTGGCAATGTTGGGTTGCATACTGTAACCATTTTATTTCAAATAAATTTAAATATCCCCCAAATAGCATGCCATAATATTTCTGCATGAAGCATGACTAATGACAGCAGTTCTTGCTTCTTTACCTGACAAACGTCTGTGCAGAGAAGCGGAAGAGTTTGCTTTCAGGGGAGCAGGCAACAGACGTCAGCTGTGACCCTGCAGCTGGACCAAGACTGAACCAAGTGGTCTTTTGGAGCACTTTGCAGGTGAGCATCCCAGTGCAAACTGCAAAAAACCATGAGTTTTAGTTCCTTTATTTTCAGAACGGTCCTGTTTAGTGCTATTCCCATCTTATGCCAGGAGTCAAGTCATTCCCTGTCCGACTGCGTGTGCAAACGCGCTGTGCAGGTAGAGGTGCTACAAATCCCTGTGCAGCTGTGCAAAGTTTTTGCGCAGCGTCCAGCTCCGGCTGGAGATCACGCTGCACAGCAGACATAGGAACGAGAGCTCTGTAGCTGCAGAGCGCTGCTTTAACTGCAAAAACATTTTCCTCTTCCTGCTGAAGCCCGATACAATGAGCTAACTGGTCGAGTCACATACCTGGAAGTGGACCAAGAACTTAGTTTCGCTGCGTTTCCTGAGCCTGAAGTTAAGCCACAGGTTTGACCCATTCATAACCTCATATAAGCATACATATGTCTAAGTGTACTCATCTTTTTCAGGATGAATTTTCATGTTTTGAGACCTGTTTGACTATTTCAGCCTATTTTAAGCGTTACAGCTGTCCTTTCATTTAGCCGCATTTTGTTCCTCGGTTTGGCTGTACTGACTAAATGGACTAAACACCACTTAAAACTTTTTTCCTAATACCAAGGGCGCAGTGTCCCAAGGCCCTTTAATGGATGTGGCTGCTGGCTGCTTCAGGAAAGGCTCTGGTCCTCTGTGCCCTGCCACTGTTGGATAGTGTCAAGCAATTGCGATCCAGGGGCTGGGCTTCCTTTGGTGCTGGTTGCTTGGTCCCCGCCAGAGATGTCTAACCACAGTAAGAGCTCAGTCTCACGTCCCCCTCACGCTATGTGTGGCTGGTGTACCCACCAGCACCATACCTGACCCAGATGCCTGCAGAGGGGTTCCCCACCCAAGAAGCGTTAGAGCCACGACAGCTACGAGTGGAAGCAGCTTGCTGGTGCACCTGCAGTGGGTGCTGTTAGCCTGTGGTCACGGTTAAATCAGACAGAGACCACACTTAATATGCAACTGAAAACTAGCGAGTGTTGCCCACATTCATGGCTTCTCCCTGGCACCTTGCTGAGAACAGATTCCCAGCTTAGCATAGACATACAACAAAAACCTAATGATCAATGAGTCCTCATTCTCTAACAGACTTCATAAACTAGCATCTGTGTGCAAGAGACTGCTTGAAAAAGAGAAAGCGTGTGGATGTGTGTCAGCCTTCACGTGTGAGCACGCCTGTCCTCCCCTGCCGAAAGGGCCAGCAAGGCTGTGTCACCATTCCAGCGCTGCTACAGACTGAGCTCATGCAACAGACCATTTTGAGCAGGGCTCTGCCTTCTTGTCCCCAAATCCTTGTGGCATGACAGTGTGGCACAAAATCATGCTGAACAACACTCAGAGGGTTGCTAAGCTCCTGGATTGGCAGAAATAAATTGCATCACATATATGACACTTGCAGAAGTAACATCACTTGCTTTATTGGCAACAGTAATATTTCTCTGCACTACCTAAGCAAGAAAACTACTAGTTATGAAAATGCACAAAAGTCTTCCCAATCCAGGGATCCCAAATTAGCCTATTTTTCAGACACGACTCCGTATTTCAGTTGTTTGAGATACCCTTACAGCTCAAATCCCATATGTCCCTGCCCGATGACTGCTGTGCAGCTTATCACTTGCAAGGGCTGGCAAATTCCAATATCACATCCCTCACTATATTGTCACAGCTACAAATGAACAAAGGGCTCTCCTTATTGCAAAGGAAATTGATTATAAATTACAGAGGTAAATTTTGTATATTGCATATACCATGAGCTAGTCAGTGGTATAAACCATTCTTGGGTGAGGAAATTTAGGTGATACCTGTCACCAACGGATTGGTGTACCCTATTTTTTTTTAAATGTCTTTTTCCTTTTCCAAGTTTACCATTAGCATCTAAAAAGTTTCCTCTGTGTTGCTTCATAATATCCATCCTCACTGAAATTATTTTTTTTACCACTGTGTGGCACTAAATGCAGCCTTTTTATTACCCACTGAGCCCAAAATTCCATGTATCATTATTGAGACAGAATGTAAAGAATTTGTGTTAAGATTTAAAAAATTCAGAAGTATCCTTAACATCATGGCAATTTTATTTCTAAATAAACACGGTATGTCCCATTGAGAGCATTTCACTGATCGCAGCGGAAGCAGCAGGAGCTGAGAGCCACGCAGCGGCTCCGTCTCTTGGGCTTTCGGTAGGGTTTAGCTGCAGCATCCCAGTTTCACCCTTGTGAAAGTTGTTTCCCCTTGTTTGTAAATTGCAAATCCCTTGTGTAATTTATTGTAGTATTCTACACCTCACTGAGATCACTTTTAAAACATATCTTTTAAAGAGTGTATCGGTGAAAAGCTCTTCTCTTGTCAGCCAAGAAATTCATTTTATTACTCCATTTTATCTATCAGATTTTTAAACCACGCTGTTCAGCGGTGAGAGCTATATATCATCGTGAGCAGTACTGTAATTTACCCCGTATTTCACGCTTATTTCCTAAACTTCCTGCCCCTGGTGTCCGCTACCCACACAATTTCACTCACTCTCTAATGCCATTTTTTCCCATTTTTCCTCATTCTGTGCAGGTTTTCTCTGTGCTCGTAGGGCACTTGAAGACGTGGTTTACTCTGCTTACCTGCAGCTCTGCTCACAGCAGCCCGAAGCTGCTTTGTAACCGCTCCACCTCCAAAAAATGGGCACCAACCACCTGTGATGAGCTCAAGCGCCCTCGCCTCCCTGAGCCACCCCTCTCACCACTAGTGTGCTATGGAATGAGTGGGATGTTGTTTTTCCCATCGATCCTACAGGCCCCGACCCTGCAACTCTTACCCTTGTGTTTAACTCCCCTTAACTTAGGTCCCCTGGTCCCAGCGGTACCTGCTGGGGACACCCGGAGAGCCCGAAGACCGAGCCCGGGAGCACACGGATGCTGTGTGCTGCTTTGCTAACCAGAGGGAGCTGTGCGTGTTCAGAGCTGCAGAGTGAGGGGGAAGGAAAGGGATTTGGGGATTTTTTATCTTTCCCTGCAGATCTTTCAAAAGCTGTAACTCAGTGATGAATATTCATTTCAATGTAGTACTGAAAATTCAACTGATGACACCTCAGAGAGCAAATGATCCAGGAATAAAAGAAATTAACATATAGCTCCCACCTTACCATAGAACAAAAGTGACTTTTCAGAACATATTATTTAACCGAAAAGCATTTCAGCAGAATAACTTTAATATCTTTCGCTCCACTAATTTTCTTCCCTAGTATTAATTATTTTCGCTAAGAACTCACAGTTTACCCTGAATATACTGTGCATTTCCTTCCCTGGGTAAGCTCCACTCATTCAAGGTTCAAGTTGCAGAGATGCTAGACTTGGTTTTATACCGACCGTTTAATCCCAGCTCTTAGGCCAAAGTGTATTGCGTAGAATGAGATAGTTTGAGAAACAGTAAGAGAAAGGAAAAGACGGCAGGAAGAGCAGCTCAGCAAATATGAGCTAACAGTTGTGGGCAGTACACATTTGACTTATGTTAACAGAAAATAAGATATGGGAAAAGATATTACTAGCAAATGACAATGTGGGAAATCATCATCTGTGATGAGTTTCAAATTAGGCAAGGCTCAAAGGCAGAGGTCAGAAAGTCAGCTAAGCAGCAAACCAGCCAATAGGTATTTTTGTTATCTTATACAGAAAAAATTATAATTTGTATTAACAGTAGATACCTTCTATAGATTAAGAGACTCCAGTATCGACAGATACCATTTTGAGATTTGGTGGGGTGCTGTCAAGGTTCTTCAGTTTTAAAATGACGTATTGAAATCTTTTTTCTGAGTGTATATACAGGAGAAAATAGGCATAAAGTTACCTAACCCTGAAGTCACTTGTGGTCACCTATGTTGTAGTTTTACCTGGGAAGGTTCCTCATTATTTTACCTTCAAGTTCACTGGGGCTCGTGGAAAAAAACACTTCACCCAGTCAAGCACAGTACTCATCTCCCCAGTAAACTCAGTTTGGGGCTGGAAACCGGACATTTCTCTCCCCAGGCCCTCCGAGCATTCCACACAAGCAACATGCACCTTCGCCACTTGAGCTACAGTGCCAAGATCAAGCTCTTTGCAAAATACACCTTAGCTGCTGGTTTCCTTATCAAAGGTGGGTAGAGGAGGAGGAGGAGATGCTACCTATCTTTTATGCAACTGTCTCACCACGAAACGCTCCTGTAGGAGCTAGGAAATTGCGTTCAAACCTTTCCTCGGCTGAAACCCACCCACACCAGCTGAGCGCACTAAGTAGCAGGAGCCAGGGTGGCAGGAGGCCCAGGGTACCTGCCCCCTGCTCCCTCCATCAGATCAGAGACCAGGGAGGCTCAGGAGGCCTGAAAAAGGGCGCATGAGAAGTCGCACATCTCTGTAGCCTGGTAAATGGAGTACCTAGTCGACGGTACAGGTGTCTGAGTCCCAGATACGCTATAAGGGCAAATTCTGTATTTTAATCACTAACTAATTAATGCAAAATACACAGGTGGCATAACTGAAAGGATACTCTGCCAGGTAAGTTCCCAAGCTATCAAAAGGTAGAGCTATGGTCGCTGGTCCAGTCCTCTCTCTCTCGGACCACGTTCTCTGCAACAGGCTGAAAAGGTCGCAGCAGAGGATGGGAGGGAGCATCTCCTCCTCCTTATCCTCCTCCTGCTCCAAGCAGCCAGTCAACCCTTAAAATGGTGTAAAATGGTGGGTAATGCTCAGCCCACCACCAGCAGAGTGAAAGTCCTGCCAGCAAGTCTCCCCCACCCTTACCACTCAGCAGCGCTCGGTGAAGCTCCTAAATGAAAAAGAATCTGACTCCTGCTCAGATACCTGGAAGGAAGGCTCGAGCGATCTGTTTTGCTAAAGAGAGTTCCCGGCTGCAACTTTTGGAGGCGAGGTTTGGAGCTTGCCTGGTGTCCTCAGGGACATTACCTGCTGCTGCCTGTGTGCATGCAGCTTCCCAACAGATGGCCTCACGCTTTTGGGTCCCTTTCTGAGATACCTTTCCCACGTGATGGGAGCAGAGCCTTGGGGCTTAACACAGGTTTCTGCAGTCTGCTCAGATCCACCCACCTGGAAATTAGTCATTCCAGCAGCTAATTGACTATGCTTTTGTACAGCTTTTTCAGGCCATTTTCTCCCCCAGACTCATTCCTTTTTTTTTTTGCCCTAGTCAATATTTTTTTTCACTCTGGTACCAACCTGAAAACCTCTGGGTTACAGCTCCGTTCTGGAAGCTGCTTATTGTCTGAAGGGAGAGAAAACTTAATTTTTTTAAGGGCACAGCTCTGCTACTCCCCAACAGGTGATCAATAGGTGCATACACCATATTATGCTGCAGGACTAGGCACTGGAATATTCTATAAATAGGTTTGATTTTGCCTTTCTATTATATCCAGATAAATGCACAGAATTTTTTTCCTTGTGATTTTAGAGCTTCCTATTTAGATGTAATTGCCAATAAAATTTTCTTCTGTTCTATGAGAGGCAGAAGTAGGTCTCTAAAGTATTAGGTAGCTATTGACTGTTGCATTCAGAACGAACAAAAGGTTCCTGAAAAGAAATGGATAAGAAAGCTGAGCAGAGATGTGCTGCGAGAGCCAGGAACTTCCTCTCCAGGATGTAAGTACAAGCACAGAGAGACTGAACCAACCTGCAGGTCACTGCCACAGTTTTAGCCTTGCTACCTAAAAGGGTTTCAATCTGATGAAGACTTAAAAACATAGGATCATGGGTTTGCTTTGGAAGCATTTTGATGTTCAAATATTTATTTTCCCATAGTGCCTCTAAATCCTTGTCATAGTGATTATAGCTTCCTTCTTCCTCCTCATTTCCAAACCCTACTCTGTAATTTAAGTCTGTGACACTTTGACCAAGTAGTTTTGGATGAAGATGTTCTGGAAGCCACCGATATATCACAAAAGTAAATTTTGTGTTTCTGAATTAACTTCCTCACCTATGCTGACCGCAGCTAGTTGAGTCTCCCCAGATTCTCCATGAGATTTCATATCCATCAGTATAAGCTAATAGGTTTAAAAGGCTGAACAGTAAAACCTGCAGAATAAGTAAAAGGCTAAAGACCCTGTGCCCTCTGCTGCTCTTTCTGCAGGTACTGAGGGCTGTCTGAAATGAATATTCAATCTCCTATGACAAAAATAACCTCTTCTTCCCTGTCATTCACTTCCCAAATGAAACAGCTGCCAGAAAGAGAAAGCCCAGAGCTGCAGCTTTAGGGGAGCTGGAAAGGATCTAAAGTAAACAATAAATTTCAAGTAAATCAGGGATGATGCTGGGTTTGTCCTCTGAGGGCTCTGTAGTTGGAGGCAAAGGCACGTGCCTTGTCTGGGGCTCAGCCTGGGGCAAGGGCTGGGAGAAAGGGAAAGCCCAGGGCTGCAGTTTTAGGGTGCTGGAAAGCATCTTCCAGAGCTAACTCGGGGCTGCTGCTTGACTTCACTACTGCAGAATATGCGGTCTGAACACGGAGCTGGGTGCCCGGCCGCTTGCCACCTTACACTCCAAATTCACAAGGATGCTGAGAGCCATGCTGCCCTTAGGCTGGTATCATTCCCAGCCATCATCTCAGAGGCAGGAGGATTTTAGTCTGGTTTTGGCAGGGACAAGTGCAATTCCTGGAAACCCAGGTCCTGCCCTACCAGTCTTTTGATACGAAGACTCTTGTCGGCTTTTTCACGTCACGAGGCAGCAGCAGATCCTCGCTGACAGCCTGCCCTTGCTCACAGACTCTGCCGGCAATGGCCTCAACTCCATGAGCTGGAGAGGCGCAGAAGATAACAAAGGGCAGGATAAAGGAAAGGCAGACCTGCAGGAAAAGACACTTTACCCCAGCTGAATTTGAGCTGTACCCTTGTTTTCCCCTGCTGTCCACATTTTTCTCCTTCTTTTCCTTCCTGTTTTCTTCCTGCCCAAACATGAAGGAGCCTTTCAGCGGAAAGCCGCTCGGTGGTTTGTTTTGTAAATAACAAGCCGAAGCATTTCTCTCCTGCTAAGTCCCCCAAAATCAAGCAAAAGAACTGTCCTCCTCTTGACAGAGGCAGCTGCTATGTTGGCTCGCAGTTCAGCCAGCACAACATAGTCCTTTCTAGCGAGTCTCACACTGCTGCATGGCAGCTCAGCCTTTCAGCCCTCAGAGAATGAGCACATTAGGAGCTGAATATAAGCAATGTTTGCCTCCAATTTGCTCAGGCTATGCCCAATTACCTTATTAATGGACTGATTTGCAGCAGGGTTCAGATGAAACAAAGCTGTGCTTTAGGTTTGGTTTTGCAGTCCTCCCAGTTTAGAGCAATAAAAACGAAGCAATGTTAACTTTCCTTCTGTGGGATATTGTCTCCAGAAGCATGAGGGAAAGATCTCTCTATGGGCAGCCTATCCTCTGCAGAGCTCAGTGCTAATGAAAGCAGAAGGACAATTTTGTTTTCCTGACACCTTTGATTAGGATGGCTCTTCAAGAGACAGTTCAACAGCTTTAGATATCTGTTTAATAATTCTTTCGGGATAGCGAGTGTGGTGCTTCCCTCCACCAAGAAAGTCTAGGCTCCTCCTCCAATCCCACTTTTGGAGTATATTCTCCTCTATAGGAGTGGTTTGTGCACTCAGGAAAGCTGGGGGAAGGCTTTTTAGAGATATCCAGGAGACCTCTGGATCAGCTTTGTGGGGTATCAGGAACACGGCTGCTGACAGCAGTGTGCAGCTAGTGATAACTGTGCTTCAGAAAATACTGAGCGAGGCTGCTAACCCCTGAACGGGAAAGGGACGCAAGTAGCATCCCCACCATCCACCTTACAGATGAGGCCTTGAGAGTCTGGACAAGATGACAGGAAGAGGAGGTAGCTTTACATAGGTTTCTGCTATTGTAAAGCATAATTTTGGCCAGATTAATACTTTGCCTCTCAGAGATGAAAACATCCCTAAAAACATGTGCTTGGAAATGCTTTCTGCAGAAGGAATCAGTGCAGGCAGAGCCATCTCCTACAGAGCAGTACAAAACACACTGGAAGGCTGCTGTCTTGTGAGATGATGTCCGGAGCCTGCTATGAACTGGCCCCATGCCTGGACCAGGACTCAGCGGTGCTGCATGCTGTCCCATCCACAGACTTCTCTGCAACTCGAGGAGGTCATCTTTAAACCAAAGGGTTTAGCGGTGGCTACTTGCTGCTTTTAACTGGTGGTGTGATCTCTGCTATTTTTAAAATCTACCTGTTCTTTGAAAAAATCATCTTCAAATAATATAAATCAATTATTAGTGTATTTACTGTCCTGTGGAGCCTATTGATGTATTTCTTTTACGTTTTTTTTTAAAGACTTGGGCTTCATATAACATGGTAAAAATAAGCTAGAAATTTTTTTTTGTACTGCCATAAGTCTAGATGTTTTGCAATAAATACCCACCTCCCACTGAAATTTTTATTTTGATCTTTGAAAATGTACATAGTACTGAAGCACGGATGGAAAAGAATATAAGAAGAAAAGGAGAATGTACAGACCTGGTAAGTATCACATTCTATAACCACACGATCTCTTCAAACAGCATCAAATGTCAGTTATACTTGGGGACCTGAAGTGGTGGTCCTGGCAGGAGCCAGGCTACAAGAATGCTGATATATTGCCATCAAACAAGAGGTGGACCTTGGCAGAAAGATGTGAGGATAAAGATTCTTGCTTGGAAAATCCCCCAAAGCAATTTGGAAGAAGCGCTGTGTCCCCAATTGCAGTTGATAGCAAAGAGTACTAAGTTTCGCAACTGGTCAACAATATGAGGTGATAGAAAACAATTCATGATAACACACAGAAGAGCCTTAGATGCTTTGTTATAGGATATAATTTGTTCTCTATTTACGTAGTGCCTTTGTTTCAAAGTACAAGTGAAGGATAACAGCAGTGAAACGGAAAGCAATACTTGACAATGAAAGCAAACAAGCCATCAGCTCTGGACCTCAAGTGAGAACAATAGATTGAGCTTACAGAGCAAAAGAAAAGATCAAGACAGTGGGAAAAGCAGCATAAAAGAAAGAAAATAGATTCCTATGGCTATAGTTAGAGATGAAATTGTGAATCATAAGAAAGTACTTTTTTGCTGCGTTGCCTCGAGGTAAGATGCAGAGACCATGTCCACTTTTAGACATTTTTTCATGTCCTCCTTTGCTGGTGACGGTGCCTCAGTCTGCATACCCCATTGCCATGGATGTTGAAAGTTTTAAATCATCTACAGAGTACATCTAGATTGTACTGATGTGCCTGACCTTCTGAGAAGGCATTACTTAGCAAATTCACCTCTTTTCCTCAAATATCTGAATCACCCGTGCCCTTTGCCCCCTCCTTTCCCAAAGAGATTCTGCCTCACTCTTGTCATCATCTACCCTGTGCCAGGAGAACGGGTACCCCTTTTCTCCCTACACACTCTCCTATATGTTGTCCAGGGCTTATCTGCCTCCACTCCAGCAACAGTCTGCAGCTGAGCTAGGAACCACTGCAGCACCCAGGAAGACAGCAGAAGATGATGGGGGGTGGGGGGAAAAGACTCCTCTAGAGAGCGTGGGGATGAGACAGGGATGGGGAGGATCATCTTTCAGGGCATTAAACCAAGACAGCAGCTATACTTTCTATGCAGGAAGGATCAAACCCCTTCATTGTTGGCCAAATAAACCCAAATGTATTCATTTCCATAGGTCATAGGCAAAGAATTGCTATGCGCAGCCAGTAGCTGAAGGACTGAAGGCGGTGGCCTTGTTTTCCTGCAACAGCTCTAGCCTGATGTGCTGGACAGGAGTGGACTCTGTCTTCCCAGTCCACCGCGGAAAATCCCAAATCAAACGCTTCAGGATATACAGAGTAGGATGGGGCCTTGAGGTAAGTGAGAGATTGTGCAAAAGACAGGCAGTGTTAACAAACACGTCTCTGACTTTGGCCTTTTAAAAGCCCAGAAATTAAAACTATAATTAATAGCTGTGCCAACAGGTTTTGGCTCCACTTAACAAGACCTCTCCAAAAAAGTCTTCATTTTCTTTTCAGACCAGCTTCTGCAAGATCAAGGACTATTTGCTTCACCAGGCTGGCCACTGACCTACATAGAGCAGCAAAGCTCAATGCAATAAAGGGCAAAGCTGAACTTCCTTTTTAAGAATAATCTAAGTTTAGAAACAATTTAGATGCTGGTGTAGCCGTGTGACTCCTGAAGCTGCAGAGCCCAAAGCCAGTGGTTTAATCTGTACCTGATGCTTGGCAGACCTTGTGCTGCTGATTTTGCATCTAAAAATCTCTGTCTAAGGTGGTTTTAGTTCTGAATGGCAGAGGCATAGATGGAGGCACAGAGAAACCATATTTCTTAATATGTAACAGTCTCTAAACACAGCATTTTGTGTTAATTTAAAGCGTATTGCTCTAATTTATGCATACTGCCCAGCCTAAAGGAGGTTCAAATTCCTGACCTAGGCCTCCAGGCAGTATGGCAAGATAAATAAAAAATGTTAATAATATCTCTCGTTATATGTCTGTAGTTGCTTACATGTCTTTTAACAGTTTTCAGGGCTGGGATTTTCTGAACTGCTCAGTGCTGGTCTAACTCTGAACTTGTTGCTTCAAGTGATCAAGGCATTAATTCAAAATAGATTCAAATATGAATATATAATTTGGGACACGGGTAATTTTTTTTTCTGCTCTTACGAAGTAATATTTTCCTTGTTAAATCACATTAACTCAGTCTTATGCCAGCCCTGAAATAATTTATCCTGCCAGATCCTGTCTTCATCTTGCTGTTATTCAAAGTGGTTGACGTTTGATGACCCAAGCACATAGCCAATCTTATAATTTCTTAATTTTCTTTTAAAAGTGTAACTTAAGTCACATCTGAGCAAAACCCCTTTACATGTGAGAAATTATTGGCCATCCATTTTGTGATCGAACACATACAGCAAGATTAGTGATCATCTGTAGCTCAGCTGTTATTTTTACTGGGTTATCAAAGCTCTAGGGAGGATTTTGTAAAGCTATTTAGCCTGAAGGAAGGGATTAAAGAGGTTTCTCCCCATGAAACATCTGTTGCAAATGTACTTTCTAATACTCAGAGCAGAATGTTAAAATTAGTCAGAAAGGGGAAGAGTCTCTTTCCTGTTCAGCAGTCGTACTCTCTGCTCAGCCATCCCACAGGTCAGCCCACTGCTTCTTTCTCAGCCCAAAGCAGCAGCTGCCCCCACCACTGTAGAACAGAGGATTTCTTTGGATGCTCTGCCCCTCAACACCCTGATGGGGTACTTCAACTTCTTCCTCAAGCTCTCCTCCCTTTTGTCAATTAATGAGAAACTAGGACTTGAAGTGAGTGTTATAGTCAGAAAGGCCAACCATCCACTGTCTCCTTCTCTTCTTGCCCTAATTCCCAGACTTTACACTCATGCTTTTGTGGTATATGCACTTGCACATGCTTTTTTTTTTTTCCTCCAAACAGTACCTGCCGGAATAGTGCGTACTTCGAGCAATAACTGATTATTTTCCCAAATGGAGCCCATTATCTACAAT
>VFFE01007634.1:370348-410778 GCA_008921705.1 Burhinus oedicnemus | reverse complement strand
AAAACAAACCAAAAAACAAAAAACCCTGTGCTTGCTAAAAGAAAAAAAAAAAAAAGGAAAAGAAAAAAGAATAGACTATTAAAGAAACTTGGGTACTAGCAGTTCTGATACTGATATGGCCCTAGAGCTATTTTCTGTACCTTTCTTCTCCTCTCACAGCATTTTCTCAAGCCCACTTATCCCAGCCCCAGGATAAAGCTTGTACTCTAGGGGCAAGGATAACTTTTTTTCTCCAGTAGCAGATAGGACTAGTTTGTGCTCTGCTTTTACTGCTTATGGTATTGCTTTCTATAATATTTGGGGAGAAAGGAGATAGCCAGTAATAAGCAAGCACATTCCCACAGAGCAAGATACACTGTGCATACTTAAGTACTAGAAGAAGTCGAATAGATACAAACTCTCCATTTATTCTCCTTCTTCACGCATAGGAGATTTTCAGGTGACTAGACTTCATGTTCCTCATTCTCAGTGCTTTTTATTATTATTATTGAGTTTAAGAAAACAGTCTGATTTTTTTCTTTCAAAGCAAAAGGATAATTTAATTCTTCCTCTCTATATGAGACGGGGAAGAATTACATATTCATGCTTATATATGCTGGTCTTAGTAAACTGAAGCTTCAGGAGGGTGGGGGAATGGCTTACTGGTAGCATGGCAGTAGTATCCTAATAAGAGCCATAAGTGACACTGATCACACTGCATTTCTGTCCTCAGTTCAGCCACGGACAAGTGACAGACCCCTTAAAAACACATCATTGTTGCTGCTGATGAGGATATCCCGTCAAACACAAGGAGCAGCACGACTATGGTGGCTGCTGAGTGCTTAGTAGGACATACCTGTTATTGTTACTCCGTGCTCCCAGCTCAGAGGAAAGAGACTGAAGTGTCTCAATCCTCTGGGCCAAGTTCACCTGCTCCAGGTGAGCTGCTGCCAGCAGACACATGAGCACAGAAGCAGTGGTGAGGCAACGATGTACCTACTATGCATGTGTTAAGAAATAACAAAGCAAGGATACTGTGGCAAAAAACTCCTAAATCTGGATACCTGAGGAGCTCCCAGGAGGGCCCAGGACTTACACCCTGTAGTCATCCAGGAATGGAAGAGGTTTCTTCTTGCAGAGCCAGGTTGTAGTAACAGAAAGTAGAACAGAAATTTTTAGAAGACTGTTTCAGGCTGATATAGAAGAGTTAGAGACTCAATTTCTAGTGCTGAGTATGACAAAGTCGTAAATAAGAAGGCAGACAGTAAAATAACAGCAAATGTCTGTGCCTACTGCTATAAATTGCATCTCAAAGATTAACTGGTAGAGGTATACCAGCCAAGCTTTTCCACTATGGCATGGGCTTTAAAAAGTCCTGGTTAAAGTTGTACTGGAAGTCCTGGTGAATACATCCTGAAACCTGGCAGTGGATACAATGGCCAAATGACCAGGACTTCTTTCTGAGGAAGGCGCAACCAGACTTCTCCCATCAGTGGTATGGATATGCTATGCCGTAGTCCTATTTGGGAGTCCACCCTCAGTGCCTTTTCAGACCTTTTGGTTGAGAACAACAAAAATAGTGAAACATGTGAGCTCTTGTCTACTAAAAACTGGAGTAAATCCAGAGTAATGTCATGGGAGTCATAAAACAGCCTGTAAATAACTGCCGAAAACCTGGGCTATATTAAAACTGGTGATATGTGATTTAAAAAATCTATCATTCCCCTCAGCCTCTGTGCCCACATCCAGGTGACACGCTGTCCCCTCCGCAGGGATGGCTGGGATGCAGCAGTTGACTTGGCAACTGCTGCTGTAATCAAATATTTTCCCTCCAAATCAGAAAGTATTAAAAACATACTGACAAAATGCACCCTGCATTTTTCTCATGTAATAAATCTGCTTTTATATTTAAAGACCATACTTCTTCCCTCGGCAGGACATAACTGTGGAATATTTCTTTCCTCAGAAGACACTGTACCAGCCCGATTTCTGGAGGGCCTGTGAAGGGGTGATGCAGAAGTGCAAAAAGAGGAGCTTTGTGCAGGTTGCTGCTGGCGGAGGCACAGGAGATGTTCAAGGGACATCCGTGGGCTTTGCCGAAGATACTGCAAGGAGCAAGCCATAATACAGCTTGCAGACTCAGCTGGCTAGTGCAGAACAAAAGTCTGCCAAAGCCCTCCCTACCCTGGAAAAGGATTGTCAGTTGGTCACATCAAAAATTTCCTGCATTCCCCATAGTATATGGGCTCCCACTCCAACACGCTTCTGGGCATGGCCCAAGGCAGGTGAGAGCATTTACTCACACTATAAGACCCCTACAGAACCTGTACAGGCTGTTGTGACCTGTTCTTAAAGCCATTTTGCCTCAAGCTATTTAGATAATATCGTCTGTTGGGGGGTGGGTGTATGAGAAAGAATTTCCAGGTACACCCTGCCTTTTGGGGGCTGCTGCCTGGCTTTAGAGGACATGGAGCCGTTCCCTGAAAGTAGTAACCAGAAATAACCGCAGCCTTACATGACATCTGCAGCCAAGTCTCAAAACCAGATGACAAATATCTTGCCTTGAATCTAATCTTGGCTATTCTATTTAATGAAGGCATCTATTAACTAATTATCAGCCGGTGGTTATACAGCACTCGCAAGTACAGCAGAATCAGGATTTGTGGTGTGAATGGTAGCTGCCTCTTTTTCCTACATTTTTTTGCAAAACAGCTCTGGGGAGGCATGCAGAGAAGCAAAGCCTCTGAAACACATTTATTTAGATAAGCTGAATCTGCAATGTAGAATTTGGAAACTGTCCAGGTTCAGGATGGATAATTCAGTAATCTGGCTGGGTGATAGCGGACTCTGCTGATTTATGTGTGAATCAACTGCTGCTCTTCTGGGTTTCCCTTTCCCCTCCAGCCCAGTAACTCATTTGACCACCCCTTCTCCCACCTAAAGTTTCTGGGGTTTATCACACTGCCATCCCTCTGCCCTGAAACACACACATATGCTCACTTTTTCAGGACCGTTTTTGCAGGTGTGGAGAAATGGAGGGGCACAGATTAGTGAGACCATTGCACTCGATGGGTAATGGGGGAGAGGACCTCCCAGGTCCCCAGTCCAATGTGATTTCTTCTTAACAGAGAAGCTCCCTCTTCACAGGAGAGAAGAGGGCTCTGCATATCTCCTGCTGTGGTCCTCACTGATATTTATTTCCCTGGAAGCAGGCTGTAGAAATAAAGAAATCAAAGAGACAAGACTACAACTCGCACAAGGGCTGAGAAGCTCCTTAAAGTAGCTCCAGGGCCAATCACAGTCATTGAGATATTCCAAATTAGCAGCACTGTGCGTGTGTCAAAGGGCACCCTGATGAAGAAACATGAATTATCATATTGGCAAAGTAATATCTGGTACAACCTTGCACGTTATTATAATCTGGAACTCAAGGTGTCAGTGGCCCTTGCCCAAGTAACTGCACCTGAACTGTTGACTCCTCACAGGTTAAAGTTAATTCACCAGAGTCCTAGTCACCATCTTTTAACATTGTCTGAAAAGTGCTGGAATTGTGTCACATCCCCTGCAGGCTCATATCTGGGGGCCAGAGACAAAACCCAAGCTGGTCCATCAAGCTGAGGGCAGCAGGGAAGGGGCAGAGCACCCAGTGAGCAGAGCGATTGCTTCCGCTGCTGGAGGGAAGTGGGAGATGGAGAGCTGTGGAGGAAACTCTTCAGTGCAGGATGGAAAGCGAAGAGTCTTTAAATTGCACAGCAGATTAAAAAGAGGAGTCACTGCCTGGCATTTTCTCTCTTAACAGCAAACTGCTGGCCAGACGCTTTGGAAGGAAACTCATCAGTTTGTTTACAGTGTCACCTGGAGCTCTAAAATAATTTTTCGGTAGCTAGAAAATATTTGGGCTTAACTGACACTGCAGCAACCCCAGGGAAAACTATGATGAGGGAGGGGGAGACAAGGCTGAAAAAGCAGGAGACGTGCTGTGTTTGCACAGCAGGCTGCCGGTCCCCGAGCTGCCTGTAATCACTCCTGCCTGCCTCGCGGAGCAGGTACTCGACGTGTGCGTGCAGAATACGGCTGAGTAACACATCTGTGCTCCAGAGGACGCTTCAGCTTCATCGGCCTGCGAGCAAGAATCAAGGCACGTCTTACAAATAAATAATCTTTGAATGACAGAACATGTGAAGGCTGATTTCAGAGGGCTTTGTGTGCTGGGTTGGGTTATTATGTGTGTAATAAGGTGCAGGCAGTGACTGAAGCGTTTCCTGCAGCTCTCTCCTCCCTCGTGTGAGTTCCCCGGTGCTCACTCACACGTTTGCTTTCACAGTGTAATCTGGCATTCTGCGAGGCGTGCTTGTTTTTGCCTGTCCTCCTGCCTAAGTTTTGCAAAGCTGTGAAAGCAGACTATCTTTGAGACATCTAACACTCGATTCCTTTTGGTTGAAAAGATTGGGTTTCCATTTTGGGAAAACAGTTGTGGTGTAGCTCCATTGCAGGAGGACTTTTTAAAAGCCTGATGTCTGATGTCCCTTCAGTTAATCATTCTTTCCAAAAAAAGTTTGTTTAATATGTCAGAGCTAAACAAAAGGGTAAATATGTCATACACATGCAATATAAATTACCTATTCAACTCTAATAGCATTCAAGCCTCAGGAAATTCCTTTGCTGGTACCTGGACCTATTAGATGAGAACATTCTGCATAAATCTAGTCTCTTCAAATCAGAAACGAACCCATTTTTTTGGTGACAGAGCAGGGAAGGGAGCCTGTGCTTTACTATTTTTAATAACAGAACAAGAAGTAACATAGTTCTCTTTTTCCAGGCTTCTCCAGTAAGTATGTTTCACAACCAACATCTTTTCTTCTTTCAAGGTAAATATATTGCTCTTTTGCTGGTTGAAATATGAAGCCGAGGAATCTATATTAATCTCATCGTTTTAAGCTGAAAAAAACCACCTGTACTCTAAGAAGCTAACAAGAATAGATAGCTGGCCAGCATGAGGGTTTCCACTGTGGTTTGACTCTTGCTGCATCCCTGCTCTCCAGACAATTCTTTGACTACAAAGGCCAGAGTGAAAACGTTGCCTTTATACTGTATACGTGCGATTCAGCTCAAGAGAGTTTAGCTGTGGACACATACTGACTCCATTTCTTCTAGCAAATATCTCACTACTTGTCTCATACTTACCCACACGCACATACCAGCATCTTTTCCGCAGAACAGTCACTGCCATTGCTGGTCCTGCATGCGATGTGCACATGTATGCAATACAAAGCAAGAAACACCCCAAACTGATGAAGCAGTAAGCCAAACTAAATGGCATAAACCCCAGGTACTGTAGGAATATGGTGAGGTTGGAATAATCTAATTTACAGTTGACAACCCAATCCTGGCTAATGTCAATCAAATCTGATAAACAGCTCCAGAAGTCACTGGTGAGACTGACAGAGAGGTGAACAAGCAGACAGAAGGATCCTTACAAATCCGGAACAAAAATAAATTCATCCAGGGACTGCTTTGTCCTTTTAGGATTCAGCTTAGGAAACACATACGCACTCATATGCAAATTTGGAAAAGGGCAGGTAAAACTACTCTAGCAGGTGGAAAGTCATGCTGATATACTGCCCTACTTCCTATTGCATGCCCAAATCTTTTCCAAACAAACCTTCTACCTGTGCTTCTGTTTATATGTGGGATAGATGCTTGGTCAAAGCAGTATCTTTTCCACAAAAGTCCTATTTTCACCCCATTGAACTTACCAAGGCTTAGAGTGTCAACAGTACATAAGGGTACTGGCTGCCTAAGACTGTGCTATGGCCATTTCGCTCCTTTGGGACTCCTTTGAGAATGGCTGACTGTATAGACAGAATGGTCAGAAATATAAACTGCATGGGATATGCTACAGATGTTTTTTACCACTTACTCAGAGAGTGTGAATTATAAAGCAAACGTTCAGGATTTTTGCAGGTCATAAAAGGTTAGCATTTAAGACAAATGAAACATTATTGAACAGTTTTTTACATTTCTTAAATCCTTCCTGCAGTCTTTTCTGCATCGAGGCCAGTCTAGTAGTCTAAGGCCCAAAATATATTTCCCATGAAGTCCAGAGGAAAGTCCTTACATCACATCCAATGTAAATGTATAAATCAGGGCAATACGTTGTCCTAGATATCTTCAGGTACAAATGTCTCATTTGCACTAAGATACAGTTCAGTGTCTCAAGGCTGCACCTCTAGCAGTGGCATATTCACTGTATTTGAATAGTTTAGTATGATTTTAGAGAAACCACAAAGCTTTTCAGGAATATCAGCAAACCCATGTAAAGGTAAATGTTGTGTGGCACAAAGAGGCAACAGTGGGATTCAGCCACCGGAGGATCATTCTGGTCACAGATGCAAGCCAGGTCTAAAGGACAGCCTATGAGAGACCCAAGACTCATCATAGTGAAATTCAGAGAGAGATGTACTTCAGAGGAGTGAAGTACTTAATAAATATCAAAAAATAACGCAAATTCTATCCTGATACCATGAACAAAAGGATATGAAGAAGTACAAAGTTCCCTTAGTCTGAGGAGCCCTAAACTAATATGTGTTAATAGTAGTTGGACGGTTACTATGTGCTTCCACAAAAGGATAAAATGATGTTGAAAAGTTTCCAACATTGTTTACAGCTGTATTAGGATGTGGTTTAGAAGGAATAATTTATTTTAAAAAGCATGCAATGGAGAGGCAGAGCTGAAAGGCAAGATGACAATCAGCCCCCAACTATGTGACACTTTCTTTCGGTACCCTACCAGGATAGCCTTAAGATTACGACCTTTCCTCCCAGATTACACATGGACTAATGGACTGTCAGATTAGCCCTACCCCTGAGCAGATTTGCCTTTCCCTTTTATCTCCCAGCTTTCACTGCCTTCTGCCTTTCTCCATCTGATTAGATGAATTATCAAAGCATATTTCTGTGCTGAGCAGAAAACTCCATCCCAGTGCAGCATGGATGGATTTTCAAAAGAACCTAATCTTGGTTTTGATGAGGCTTTTGATGAACAGAGAAGACGAAGCGTGCTAGTCCATGATACAAGTCTACCAGGTACTCTGGGAGGTTAACCGATGGGTGTACATTGCTCTGAAAGGCCTCCAAGATTTTACTTTTTAAACTCAGGCTCCATGGCTATCACTTCTCTGTCTTCACTCCCTCCCCTGCACCCTCCTGCTGCCTCCTTGCCCTGAGCCTCTCCCTGTCGTCTGCCACCACCTCCTTGCCTCACATCTCTCCTGCTCCTGCCTGGATCTCCTGCAGTCAGGGCTGGAGCCAAGCCAAGCAGCCTTGGTGGAGTTTATCAGCTCAGGATCCGCCAGCAGTATGTCTTGGCCCCCGCCGGGGCTGGCATACCTCACCACCCAGGTGTGGCCCTGCTGTCTGAGGCAATGTGGGCACTGAGGAGCCTCAATGTCACCCAAAGCCAGCAGGGACCCTCAGCACCGTTCCCTCCAGCCATGCCATGCTGCGTCAGGAGCCTCTGCGCAAATTACTATGTCTATATATCGCAGCGATCTGCCTGTCAAAAATAGTAGCTTCGGTCTTGAAGTCGGTATGAGGATGATGCTGCAGCCAGATTAATGAGCACACTCACTCTCAGCAGGGCCAATTAGCCAGGGTAGGCTGGTGGGTTAATTCAGTTCCAGAGCTGGCTTGTTTTCTAGTTGTGACCTTGTTTGCCTCTAATTTGGGTATCTTTGCATGCTCTCACACTACATCTTGAGACCTGGCAGCGTCTATGTCACTTCTGAAACGCCACTTAGTCATTTAGTTCATATAAGCCTTGTCACACTCAGCAGAGCTATACATCAATATGTTTTAAATATCTAGGCACCAGCACACTTCTCAGGTGGTTTTGGGAATCCAGCCCACACAGCCATTTAATGCCAACCTGAGAGCTGCTGATTGCTGCTTCATGCAAAACCTGGACTGACACATTGTTTGATATATCGATCACAAACATAAATCAAACTGCAGCATAAAATACAACAATCAAATTAAAACACTAAAGATCACCATACTCCTAGCTCACATGAAGAGGGGACAGCTAGAATGGGCACTGGAAAATATAAGTTCAGTGATGAGCCCTGAGAACTGCTTACATTTATTTGAAGAATAAAATCCTGTCTGTCCCCCTCATTTGCTCTTGAGGGAGGAAACTACCACTTAAAAGATGTACATAAAGTCTTCAAGAAAACAGTTTAAATGAGGTGACTGTCTTCAGATTTACTTTCAAAATAAATTCCCTTACACTGGGCTCATAGTCACAAAGGCTCAAGACAGGGGTAGCAAAAACTTTAGTAGGCCTTTACCATGATGATGTAACCTGAGCCAAAAAAGAGTTAAAATTTTAAGAAGTCAGGAGAAAATTGCTCATTATACCTGCAATAATCTGAATTACTGTACCATACCCGTATTCTAGTATTACCTAGTCATCAAGGTTGAAAAATCTTGTTATTGCCATAATTCTCCAAGAAGCAATTGTATTACTAAAGACATTACGAAAAAAATGGATTTTTTCTGATTAGTAGGAACAATGTAGCAGGACCAAAAAAAAAAAAGGTTTTATTCAGTATCTTGGACGGATAGACAGAACCAAATTTCTGAAAAAATGCCTCTTTCATCTCTCAGAAAATTGAGCCTGTAATTATATTCTAGATCTTGGTAGAGACTTAGTTTTTTATATCATTGTTAGGCACTTGGTTCTTTATATGTATGTTAATGTGCCTTTTTGAAGTTTTCGTAATTTTTATGTATAGATGATTCATTTTGAGCAGCAGTAAAGGAATCTTGAAAATTTTCATCTTTTCTCCACAGGTTTTTGCAAATCCAGTCACAGCTTTGCATAGACGTGAGTCTGTAACCGAGTATTTTCAGTCTACGTTATTTACAGAAACAGTTCGGAGTTAATACGCGGTAACCACGGAAAGCTGCAACAGCCTTCATACGGGAGCAAAACTGTAAGGAGATACTGAAAACGAGCTGCTGTGAAGAATAACTCCGTTAAATAGCAAATACAGATGTCACGGTTGCGCAGGGCGGGTTTTGTGGGAGGCTTTGGGAAGGCGGGGGGAAGGCAGGCAGGGTGGGGAGGTGCGATTAGCCGAGGCCCCCGGCAGGGACGGGGTTATCGCCGGCGGGGACTCCTGCCAGGTCACGGGGCGGTATTTCTCTGAAGCCGACAATCTGCAGGAGTTTAGTCATAATAAAACAGGATAAAGTGTGTTTTCGTAAACACGGAAAGGACACAGGCTCACGCTGCAAAAACAGCTGCGAAAACTGTCAGTGTTTCAGAGTCTGACCTTCTCAGCTTCAACTTTTATGATATTTAATTCTTCATAGAATATTTAAACAGGAAACAGTGTCCATGTTCAGGTCTGAGTGGGGGGAAAAAGATGTATTTTCAACAGAACATTGTGTTTGGGATATTGCTTTTGCAAAATCTGGTAAAAACAGAGAGAATTGAGGGAAAAAAAGGAAGTAAAATATTTTCCCACAGAATGATCGGTGAAGCAAAGACGCTCGTTTCAATTTGTGCAAATCTCCAGTTTAGGGAAGTATGTGAATATCAGACGAGGAGGTTCAGAATTAGATTTCCGGATATCTCAGACCCAGACTCTGTGCAAAGAAACCAAAAGGAAAACCTTTGGCACTGCTGGCACTTCCAAGATTACATCAAGAACTGCATTGCTTCACTCACCTTATACTCACTGTAGGCTGGCTATTTTTGTCTGCAGTTGTAACGCCGCAGCATAGTGATAACTCACTATGAAAGTGTGTGGGGCTTCACTGTGTGGTTTCATCCGTGCTTGGGCTGATCTTTCAGCCTGAGCCCCACCAGCTGCCTTGGCAGGGCTCTGGGTAGCAATGGGGCACGGTCACTTTCAAAGCTCTACTTCATAATGAGTCGATGCCTTCTTTTTTGCTTATAAAAGGGCTTCCATTTTTTAATGCCTTAATTCCTGCTCAAATTTTAGACATTTGTCAACAGATAGAAAAATTGCAGGCGGGCACCTAAACGTTTAATCCAGCTCCGTGTCTACTACTAGATGACGTAGACGTTACTCATATGCTCTTGTACAGATGAGAAAGCTTGCGCTCACAGATCCCTTGCAGCACTAGGACCACACTTCACGAGTTAAGAACAGCTCAGCATGCTCAGCCATGTTTGGCTTTGGCATGTTGCGTATGACAAGGCCAGCTGTACTAGTAGGGGTCTGGACGTCCAATCAACTAGAAAGAGCGAGCAGCTATCTCTGGTGTCCTCCCCTGTCCCCCAGCAGAACACATTTTTCCAGAGCCACTGATATTCTTGCAGCACAGACCTGATTTATGACTAGTGCCTTCAGGAGCTACTGCAATGCACATACTTAATTTGATAGTAATAGTTACAGTAGCACAAACTGTTAACGCTTACAGAGGATCCTTCTGTAAATGACTTGTATTTACAGAAATAAATTCCATTAGTATGTTCTATTTTCAAACATTCAAATCTGTGAAAATGAATGCTCCTGCATGTTTAAAAATATCCTCAAGATGTTCATACTAAAACATTATTGAAACACATACAAATATATATATAGATACATGTGAGAAACAGTATGAGGATTAAAGAAAAGAAATATACTAATTATACTCTAGCAGAGAAATACACTAAATAAACACCTGTTTTTAAATTGCCTATTCAGCCCATATAACAGTCCAACAACTACGCTGCTCAGGCGGATGGTCCCCTCAGCTACTTGCAGTTGAAGTACACAAAGCTGAACTTAGCAACTAGATAAAAAAGTTGAGCTACTTTCTAATTTCCACACATTCAAGTACATGAAGCAATTAGCAGGAACGCTTGGTGGATTAGCTTTTGCAAGCCCTGCTGGAGGGGCCTCACGTCCTTAGCCTTGCTGGAACTGCACGCTGATGAGCTAATAACAGGTAAAACCTGCACAGCCCTGTGCCATTTGCTGCAAAACACTTTGCACGTGGTAGTAGGGTCTCTTCTATTGACTCCGAATGTTTCTAACATCTATAAGTTATTTGTTTGATACAGGGCAATAAATAAAGGTGAAAAGGGCTGTCCCTTTGACCCGCAGTGTAGAGCTCTGCAGCAGCACGCAGTAGCCTCGGGTGGTTTTTATGCCCAGGATTAACAGGGATTGGGAATGATGCAGAAGCAGCATGCTGAATCAAGGGTCGGAAATCGCGTTGTGGGGCAATTTCTCCGGTAAGATTCAAAAACAATGATGATTTCCAAGTACAAAAAAACAGCCTAATGCCCTAGATTCAGAATTTGTTTATTTAATCTCAATTTTTGTACAGTAAATGGTGCAGCTCAGAACTTGTTTGGATGAGCTGACAATGCTGCGTTTCATGGCACAAAGGTTTGGCTGCAAGTGAAAAAGCTAACAGAAAATTTGGGAGAAGTGAATGCAAATAAGTTTGTTAAATTTTGACAGCAAATGAGAGAAAAAAAGAGAACTTGTTTTCAGAGACCTCACGTCGTACCCTTTTTACCTTATTAGGGAAGGCAATGAAGCATTTCTGTTTATGCTGAACTTACTCCTGGTAGTTATGGATACAATTAGTTTCAAATGTGTATTATTTTAAAAAATCTTTATCTCCCAACTACATATTGAACTTTGGTGAAAAAAAGATTCTCTTGGTTCCATTCTCAGTCAGATGGATCTGGATAATCTTTAAGGTCCCTTCCAACACTAACCATTTTATGATTCTATGTTTTCAACCTCTGGGTTTATTTTTTTCCTCTTGTTCATTTCAGCCTTATGAAGGATTCAGTATTAAGGAAAGTGAAACATTTCTTTTCCTGCAAAGTCCTCTCCTTGTAAAAGCAGCATGCCTCTTTTTTTCCTCATCCTTGATTCTCTGTCCTTTTGGTCCATTTCTTCTCCGCAGTCTTCAAGCATCATAAAAGCTGCAATTCTCTTTTCCCTAGGTTTCTAATAATTCTCTCTTACTTGTTTCTACAGCCTCACTCCTATTCCCTTTAAGAAAATTGCCAACGCTCTAAAAACTGCATAATGAATAATAATGAAGTATTTTATTGCACACTTAGCTGTAAGCACGCTCATGAATTACCTAAGTTTGATTATGAATGAAGTTTTACACTTAACCTTGCTTTGGACGTACAGGTGCATTAAGAATATCAGTAATATCTGTGACAGACAGAAATGTCTCCAAGTTTCTGTAATAAGCAAGAAAATCCTGTCTTGATTTGCTCTTCAGCAGTCTCAAGAACATGACTGTGGAATAAAAGTTTGTTTTTTTCTCTTAGCTGAAGGACAGAGCTGCATAGCTCATCATGCCAAGCTAATGTATTTATGGCCTGAAGAGCTCTCCTCACCCCCAGGCTTCAGGCTTACAGTGGAATCCAAGGTATGTAATGATGATATGAACATGATATACTTTACTGTAACCTGTGCTTCAGGCAGCTGTTAATGCCAGTCTAGCTTTCTGTAGTCTGTGGCCAAAGGAAAGTCGTCTGCAGTGTATGTATAGCTTCAGTCCCCAGCATATTTCCTGTGAAGTCAATGGCATGCTGAAGTAGATGCCCCAGAACCAAAGAGACATTTGTTAAAATTCAAGTCTCAGATGTTAATGTATATTTGGGATCATTTCTCTGCCTATGAAAGATACTAATTTTGTCCCTGCTAAATTACTCTTGCGGTAGTGTCTAAAGTCTTGCACAAAGATCCAGAGACATATTGTACTAAACTTTACAGATACACTGGGAAAGATGGTCTGGCTCCAAAGAGATAAAAGTCAAAGGTAGCAAAAAGGTCAAAACACATAAAGGAGAAACCAAGAAGTACAGTGGGAAGGGAAACAGGGAGATAAACCAACTCCCCACAACTGCTGAGCAGATCAATAACAGAAGGGTTTGAACTCAGTCTGTTGGCTCCTAGTCTAATCTGCTATTGTATGCTGCTGCTTCTGACAATCTTGGTCAGGAGAGAGATGCCTTACTATTTCAATATTGCCCCAAATAATCTCTTTTTAAGGTGCTCGTTATGCAGACCCCTAAATTTTCAGCCCCATCTTATGTAAGTCATAGACTGCTTTGTTAACCGAAGATCATTATATTTTTCACCGAGTGTAAATGCTTTTAGTGGCATGCAGGTCAATAATATCCTACTCACTGCTTAGTTTATGAACATGCAACCCTTATGCACATGATGCAGATCCAAAAGTGTGCACAGTGAGTTCCTCCGCAGCATCTCAGTTAGTGGTTCTGGTCCTGAACAGTCAGGGAAGGGAACAGATCAATCTTATTTCTTCTCCTTGGACTCTTCCTCTCATTGATCTGCAAAAAAGAACATGAGTAATTTTTAAGTTCAGACCTTCAAAAAGCTAAGTAGTGTGGAAGGATTGCTTGGTTTTATTTACATGCAATGCTCCTCCTAACACATCCTCATAGGTTGTTTACTTTTGTGCAGCAGTACGACATTGTTCACTCACATGTGCTTTTTTTTTCTTCTATAATCATCAAATATTTTTCTACTGAACTGCTGCTAGTAAACAGTTCCCATTTTTTAAATTATTAATGTTAATTTATTAACATTAAATGATGTTTATCAGTACCTAAATGTAACTCAATGATGAAAATACCAAGTATTACCACAGGCTTCATCAACCTCATCACATATACTTTTAGCTTCTCCCTGTACTCTTATTTATGTGCATACATTAGTGAAAGCAATGGCAACATGTATTGATCGTACTGTGGATTAGATTTTAATTATCACAGTACATAGAACAAAGACATAATTAAATTCCTGCAATATACAACTGCTGTAGGATGAATATACCTTCTTTGCAACGTTTTCTAGAAAACCATTTCACTACAAACTGACTCTCTTTTTAATCACACTGCCAAAATATAAAACTCCGTTCAAAATTCAAGTGCTGTACACCAAGTACATCTTCAGCGTGGAGGTCTCAAGACCTTTTTGGAGTGCAGGGGCATCACCCATGCTTACAAAGAGGTGGAGCTCAGGTATGGACCCAGCTATCGCCTACATCTGAATTTCTCATCTGTAGAGCCAGCTATCAGGTGCCAGGCTGAATTTGCAAGTGCACAGAGACAGGCAAGCTTTGTGGACGAGGAAAGATAAGAAGTAGGTGCAAAATTTGCAGCAGATCAATGTGGACAGCACAGACATGCTATTTATCTTCCCAGAGCTCCTTGGAAAGGGCTCAATACACCTTCAAGGGCATTTCCTCTTACAAGAGAGAAAGTGAGCACCTCCGTGGCTAAACTCCGTAGTGATCTATAAAAGATCAAGCGTTAGAGGGAAACAAGAAGAGTCAAAGTTCTGTAATTGATTTTTGGCAGAGAGGAGCACTCAAAAAAGCCCACAGATTTGGTAGTAGCAGGCAAAACTGACTTCTTGGATCTAGTGCTTCACAGAAGTATGAAAAGGGTGTAGACGGGAAAAGATGACAGCAAGACCACAGGGCAAACACAGAGAGCAGCAGCTGCCTGCATGTTAAGAAAAGGAGAGGGAAAAGAAGGCAAAAAAGATATTAATATAAATTTTCTTTCCATAAAAGCCCTGTTTTCTACTCGATTTTTTTCCATTTTACCTTAGCCTTTGACGTCAGTGAACGGTGTCTGTTTTTTCTAGCAATAAATCTAACCTACAGTTTCTAGATTCCACTATTTGCCAAGATTTTGGAACTTTGTCATTTGATTATTTGCACATTTCTATCTGATTATTTGCACATTTCTGTGGAAGTATTTGTCTGTGTGACATTCTGACCACTACATCCACCCTAAAATACACCTTGGAGTAAGTGTAACAGCGAGGTTTGCTTGCCTGAGCTTTTTTAAAACTGAAATGCAATTCCAAAAGAGGAGCTAACCTGCACGTGTAGAATCATGAGACTACTTTAGCATCCTGCAAATACGTTTGGAGAGAGCAAAATTAAACATTTAAGCATGCTGATTAAGGCATTGATTCTGCAAATACTTACTACTAGGCTTAATCCCTTTGAAAGCAGAGGGACTATTCACCGTCAGAAAAGCTGTGCCTGTGAGTAAACATTTGCCTCCCTCAGCCCTTGAAAGCGATTGCAGGCAATATTTTTCTTCTAGATGGACAGTGCTCACTTGCTGGCAGTCCACAACTATGAAATTACATATATTGTAATCTTGAAAATTATATAGGACTGCACCTAATAACAGCCTGTAGTCAGTAATTGGCTCGGTGGTGAGACGAGAAGCGCTTAGTGATTTCGTGAGAGGCACACAGGAAATGCCGAGGTGAACTGTCGTAATTAGACACATATTATTAGTATTTATTAAAACACAACTAGTTACACTGGTTGTGCATATTCTGTAGGCAGACCTTTTGAAAAACTGAGTAATCTAGCATTAGCCTTGCAATATAGGCCTTGTTTACAACAGAAAGTTGTGCTGACCTAACTGTATTACTATAGTCAAAGCTGTACATCTCCCATTTAGGAGTTGTATCGGAATACCTTTTTTTTCCTTAGCAGAAGGAAAACCAGTGGCAGTATAAAACACCTTTGTACCAGTATAAGCATGCATCAGTTTAAACAGTACAATTAAATGGGCTGTAAAAATTCACACAGCTCAGATAATGTAGCTAAGTTGGTATGTGATGTATGAAGAGAGCAGACTCTTATTTCACAAATAAATGTGAATCAGTGAATCTCACCCCTCTTGCATGCGAGGAGGAGAAGAGAGAAGTGAAAATGCCCAGTGTTTAGGACAGAGCCTTTTATGCCTGAGCATCTTGTGACTTAACCAGCATTTGCAATTCAGTGAAATGCAATGTATTCATTTGGCGGCTGCCTGTAAAAGTACTTGAATCAGTCTGAACTGATTCTTTGAATAGGAACGAAGAGGGAATCACTACAGCTGGAGGGAGAGAAGCTGCTCATTTAAGAAAACAGTAGAAGGTCACTGAGGGATAAATGTTTCTGCCAACATTAATTTTACTATAATGTTGCAGTTTCTCATCTTGAAAATTGAAGGGATTTTTTCCTTGTTCTTCCAGTCAGAGAAAGTAATGCATATATATGAATAAGAAATGCACTGCGTTATGGTGGAAGCTGGTTAATACTCTCTGAAGAAGGTTTTGGTTTTCCAGTGATCACTGATGAGCACCACGGTGCTGGTGGACAGACGGCAGGACCAGGCAGCACAGACTGGGCTTCTGTGTGGGACCCTGCCTCTGGCCTGCTGTAAAACCTCTGGTAAATCACCTTCTCTCTCTGTGTCTCAGTTTCTTCCTTTACAAAATGAGAGAAGGTCAACTTGCAAAGCATTTTGAGAAAGAACAATAACAAGTGCTGTATATTAGTTGGGTGAAATTGTTATTAGCTTCTGTACCTTCTGTTCTTGTGCAATAGCCACCATTAAAGGCAGAAATTTCAGCTTTGATTGCTTATTAGATAATTTACTAATTTAGGATCCAAATCTGAATTCAGATTTCAAAAGAAGTTCAAAGCTTCATATGACTGAACGTGATTTTTCAGTTTGAAGCCTTAATTTCTTAAAAATCCATGTTACAGAAAATGCAAGTTTTCATACAGAATACTTCAATAAAACGCATTTTGTTCCTATTTATTATCTCAAATATCTAAATGGACACAATTGATCTGCTCAGCAACGTTACCTGTTTTTGAAGATTCCCCTCATTATGTATTTATAGAGAAATTGCTACACGTAATTCCATTACCAATTGCTACCAGTAATTCCATTAGGCTGAATCACCAAGTAACCTTGTTTCTGACAATATAACCAGATATATCACATGAAGTAGTGAGGTGAATGCATCATGCACTGGGTGGCTGCTGAGAAGGATATACTGAAAGTTAGGAAAAGAGCATATAGTACATAGATGTGGGATCTAACAGACTGAGCCAGGATTTGGAGCCCATTGTTCTTTGCTGTATCTTAGTAGTAAACTTACTACAATTAAAATGAAAGAAAAAAAAAGTTTTGATTTGCATAATTGCCTGGCATGTGGCACATCTTTCACATAAAGTCTCAACTATGGAAATAAAACTACTCACATGTGAAAATACTTTCAGGATCAGAACCAATATCATAGAATCATAGAATAGTCTGTGTTGGAAGGGACCTTTAAAGGTCATCTCGTCCAACCCCCCTGCATTAAGCAGAGACATCTTCAACTAGATCAGGTTGCTCAGAGCCCTGTCCAACCTGACCTTGAATGTTTCCAGGGATGGGGCATCTACCACCTCTCTGGGCAACCTGTGCCAGTGTTTCACCACCCTCATTGTAAAAAATTTCTTCCTCATATTTAGTCTAAATCTTCCCTCTTTTAATTTAAAGCCATTACCCCTTGTCCTATCACAACAGGCCCTACTAAAAGTCCCCATCTTTCTTATAAGCCCCCTTTAAGTACTGAAAGGCTGCAATAAGGTCTCCCTGAGCTTTCTCTTCTCCAGGCTGAACAACCCCAACCCTCTCAGCCTGTCCTGGTAAGAGAGGTGCTCCATCTCTCTGATCATTTTTGTGGCCCTCCTCTGGACCCACTCCAACAGGTCCATGTCTTTCCTGTCCTGAGGGCTCCAGAGCTGTATGCAGTACTCCAGGTGGGGTCTCACCAGAGTGGAGTAGAGGGGCAGAATCACCTCCCTTGACCTGCTGGCCACACTTCTTTTGATGCAGCCCAGCTCATACCCCTGAGGGACACCACTTGTCACCTATCTCCATCTGGACATTGAGCCGTTGACCTCTACTCTCTGGATGCAACCACCCAGCCAATTCCTCATCCACCGAACAGTCCACCCATCAAATCCATATCTCACCAATTTACAGAGAACGATGCTGCGGGGGACCATGTCAAAGGTCTTACAGAAGTCCAGACAGATGACATCTGTAGCTCTTCCCTTGTCAACTGATGTAGTCACTCCATCACAGAAGGCCACTAGGTTGATCAGGCAAGACTTGTCCTTGGATACTGTCAGGTGTTTCCATGTGTAAGTTCCAGGCATGTTCTATCACTGCAAGATCATATCATATTTGGTCTCAGTTTTACTGCTTTTGTTCTGTAGGGATTTAAATATAAGTTAAACTGGAATAAAGGAAACAGAAGCTAGTCCCAGCTGCTTGTATACTAAGTGTGGGAGAATAGCTACTCTTGCTTAATTCAAATTACCTCTATTTCTGTTTTACAGTTGTCTTTATTTTGCATATACTAGCTAAATTTATGCATATTCAGTAAATCATTTTATATTTGAAATGTTTCTATTATGCAATTTTTGTTGATATAGCACAGAAAATCTAAAAGATATATTTCAATAATATTATTTGTCAAATTATTTAATCTATTAAATAATCAACTACTCCTTTCCTTTTTTTGTATTTTCTGTATTCTTGGTATATATAAGACATTCTCTTTACATGGCACTGAATCTTTGAATTGCAGTAAGACATTATTTTCTGTGAGATAGAAACTTCCTAGGTATGGAAATGGTTTGTTCCTCAAGTCCTGGTAAATCTTTCCAATGTCTAAAGGTATAGTCTTGAATATCCGTAACCCAGGCCCCACTGGCTTTATCAATATCAATTTTACTCAGCTGTTTGCCAGGATACTTGTCATGAAATACATGAATAGCTTTTGTTTTATTAATTGTCTTTTGGATATCACTCCAGCATCTTCTGGCCATTCCAAGTCATGTTTGCTGTAGAGATGGGTTTGAATCAACTCTCCAAATCCAATGGGTTCTCAGTTCAAGGCAGTTCAGACACAGGGTCTCATGGACTCCCTTCTCTTACAAATTTCCTGCCTGTGTCCCTTAGTTTTGTCCCATGCTGTTACCTGAAAACCCTATGCAAATTATGAACGCTTTTGAGAAAGCTTCAATTTTGCCCAGATTTGTAGGAAAATTATACTGTAAACATGCATCTGTGGACAAGAACAGTCTAGGATTGTAACAGGCTGTGCTCTTCCTGTTCAATTAGTTGTAAATCTTATATTTTTCCTGCCCTAACTCAGGAAACCACTTGAACCTGTGATTAAATCCCAGTGAAAGCTAGATCTCAGCACACATTTAAGGCTTAGCCTACACTTCAGTGTTTAAAAGAGCAGCTTAACAACATGCATTCCTGAAGGAATATTTGTCATGGTAAACCAGTATTTCCCTAGGATTGGGACACAGTCTCCAGGCAATCCACCAAAAGAGATCTAAGAGAACATGATACACTGGAAAATTAATTAAATAACACTGAGACAACTTAAATATTCAACTTTTGTAGGGTCTGACATAGTAAGTTTGGTAGCTCCACCCTTTTCATACCCTGCAGGTGACTCTTGGCATTATCTCAGTGCTCCACAACCCACACTCCCTTATCATTCACCTTCAAGAATTCAGTCAATTTCTTGAAACACGCATGGAAATGATGTACACTTATACCGAGAAATGCAGAGATGTACCATTCAGCACTCCTACCTGAAAAAACAGTATAATTTATAGACATGAATATGTATTAGCATATACATGTGCATTTATGGATTTCTGCTTTTACTTTTATGAACCTGTGCAACAACCTTTGCAACACCAGTATTTTCTTCCTCCCAGGGGAGTAAGGGATTTGTGTATATTAACCAGGTAAACGTAGATTCATCTCTGTATAGCGTCTTCTCTGGCATTTTCTAAACTGAAAAATTGGCTGCATCATTGTTATTCTGTGCTTTCTAGAAGTCCAGAACCAAACTGACTGCATGCTGGAGGTGGGAAACTATTAGAACCTTATATATATGCTATATCCTGTCAAAGTGTGGCAGAGCTCACATGGTCCTTCCCCAGTGTCCTTCCAGGTATTGGGGCTTACAGGGTATGCTCCCTTCTGGAAAACTAAATGTACCCCATATTGTTTAACTAATGCTTTATCTTCAGAAGCAGGTTTTCCAATACAATATAAATACAAATATTCTGCTGTGACTTCTTGTGGACTTCCTTATATTGTAGTGTACAAATGGCTTCTTTGATTATCTGAGGTCATATGGAAAAGGGACAGAAAGAAACAACCCCTATGCAAGATGAAAGGAGTATTCACAGTTGTATGCGGTAAAACTTTCCCAAAAAGCTAACTTCAATTATGAAGCTTATTTTTTTCATTGGCATTACGTTAATCACTTACCGAGACATTTAGCCACTGCAAACAGTAACTGATACTGTCTGCAAATACGATACACTACCGTGGGTGTTGTGCAAACCAAATACAGCCCACAAGACAATTCCTCTCGTAACATCATTACCATCTTGTACAATCTTGGAGCAAAGATGAAAGGAAATGACTAATTCAGGAGGTGCATGAATCTCAGCAGAAGTTGCTGCTTCCACATGAAGGAGTGGTTTGCCATGGCTTGGCAAGCAGAGACTGACATATTTGTCCAGCAGCAGCTCCAGGGTTAAAAAACTGGAGAATGCAGGTGCATTAACCTCTGATAAACCTTCTCAGCTCCTTCTGGGAATGGGCTGCTGCTGCAGTAATATTATCATAAGAGCCTGTCACAGAGAGTTCTGCCGCTGTTGTGTGTGAGCGCAGAAATGTGTTGGTACAACCTCTCCATTCAGCCCTGGGAAGGCTGAAAGCCTGGTGAGACCAGTGGAAAGACAGAGCTTCTACTCAATGGCGCAGCACCATACTGTCCACTGTGCCTATGATGATGTACTCTTGGCAGGTGATAAATCATGTCAACCTCCCTAGCTGCCATAATGTTTCCATTGCAGTTATATCTATGTATCTATTTATTGTGATGTTTTATCTTGCGCGTTTTAAATATGATGTATTAAAACACAGTGCAGTGTAATCCAAATGCAATGAGGCAAGTAACTGTAAAAGCCAAAATTAGGATACAGAGAACAATGTATTTCAAATTAAGTGGGAACAAGATTACTTGTTAGCTGAAAATAATGAGCACCTTCAGTGCCTTATGAGCATGCAAATGATAGGTGTGCCAAAAGAATATAATATCAGCTGACATTATAAAACCTACCACCATGGAAAACAAGAGAAGTGCACTGGAGAACCTAATCATTACAGAATTAAAAGAAAATCCCCCAAAATCAACATCACAAGCAAAGAAGTATGCTGATTGAACCTGCAACGGCATAAACTCAAAACCTGGCTGCCTCCTATGAGATGTGCCTCAGGTGAAGCCCTGAAATGGGATGGTGAGCCAAAAAAAGGCATGCAGTTAAAATGTTCTTTGCAACTACAGGTTAAAAAAAAAGTAACACATCTCGGAAGTTTGTTATCATCTTATTAACTATAGAAAGCAGAACAGTTGACCCAAACAATCAGATGCTCAAAATTTGAGACAAATCGCAGAGGAAGGTAAGCGCTTGTCATTGACTTTGGATGAGACCACTAACAGCAGTGCAATCAGGCACTTATTAAATTTCAGCTAAGCTATTGCTAAGGTTTTCTTTGTAAAACAAATGGGGCAGTACTTTTAACATACATCGAAAGTACTACTTTCTACCACTAGCTCGTGGAACAGTTTTCAAAAGTCCCTTGTCACAAATAATGACAAGCAGTGACTGCCTAAAAAAGTCAGTTAATGAGTTTGCTGAAAAGAAACGGCAGCTGAATGCCTCACTTTCACTGCACGATACGTTACCAGACAGTTGGTGGTAAATCTATGAAACAAGGAGCATGAAGACTAGTATCATACATATGGTTAACCTCATTCACAGAAGAAATACTGCACAGACGCAGAGAAAATGTATGAAATCTTAAGGAGCTGAATCCAAACTATGGGAATTTACTCACTCATTCAAAAGCTGGGCAACTGTAAGCTGGGAAGCTGCCGCCTTTAATTTTCCAAATGTGCACATCTTGAAGTTGAGAGAGCAAATAACACATTTAAGTTAAAAGAGCCTATCTCTGCTCATTGGTCTTCCTACCAGCTTTGTAATAGCTCCAGTCTGCATGGTGCCTAAAATCCGAGAGAGCTATTCAGGTCACCTATTATCCATGGAAGAGCTTAAAATTTACTAGTTTCCACGTCGGACTGCAAAATTTTCTACAAAGACCACACACATACTTAAAAGTATCCCAAACTGAAGTCTTAAAGCTGTAATTGAGAAAGAAGTGCCTAAACTCATCCCCAGGGAGCCCATTCCCCCACCTAGCATCCATGAATAGCACTGAATTTAGCTCTAAATCCATTTAGTACTCCCAGCTGACATTAGCACTCTTATCCTGCCTGTAGAGAGAGCTCTTCCAGAAGACTGCTCTAACCAGCAGTCTAGAGAATAGCTTAGGATGAGGTCCGTATCCTCCCTCCTCTTAACTCTCAGTAACTCACTCATGAGATAGGGAAAGTATTTACATTTTGCATTACAGAGTTGGGTAAACTGAATACATATAAATGGAAATAGAGTTTAAATTCCAAGACTTTTAGACTTTTCATTTCAAAGGAGCATCTTCAGCAACAAGATAGAGGGAGTTTGGGTCTGTTTTTATATTCTTCTTGGTTCTGCCTTTCCTTTCCAAACAATAACCTAGTTGCAACAGGAGGGATGGAGAGTGTCCTGTATCCTACGGCATTCTGCCATTTGCTCATTCCTTTGGAAAATCAGAATCAGTGAGTCCAGCTTACTCAAGACTGAAAAGGTCCTAGAAGAAATATCTCCATCTTCCAAGGCAAATGCATGAATCAGTTGATGACCGTGCACAGGGCTGCCACTGATATGTCCTCCATTGGTAGCTGCCTTGTTCTGAAGACACAAAACATTATTTTGAACTCTGAAGTTACGCCTACAGTGTCATAAAACACAAGACCAAGGTATGGACTTGAACAGAGCACTCCATAGTACTTAACTGTTAACACAGGCTCAGCCAATAACAACTGCCTAGCATCATCTGGAGATAGCACTGTCAAGAACCATCCCCGATAGGAAGCCTGGGTGCAGCCACACTGGTTTTCAGGACTGAGGCGAGAAGAAAATGGAGTCATGTGGATGTGAAGCAGGGACCCCTTATGGCCCCTACTTACTCATAAAAATGTCTTGGTGGCCAGAGATATTGCTGGCAAAGGCAAATCTGCTGACTTTTCAGATGGTTTTCAATAGTGTTTTCTACTGATGAGCTCTAAGTACTTCTCCATTTCAGCGTATGGGAGCCCAGGATCAGCTGGCAGCCCTAGGCAGTCGGGGCAGAGAAGCCAGTGCCTCATACAGGTGCCCTGAATCCCTTTTTACAGGGGCTTATAGTTTTTCACTGACTGCCGAAGAAATGTTGCAATAATATTTTTTGGCACAGCAATGCTTCAGTTCCAGGTATGGAAATGACTTTTATGCACAACAGTGAAGCATGGAATTTTCAGCTTGTTTCTTAAGGATATAATTTCCTACTGGAAAAACTTTGCAGTGGAGTACTGTTCAATGTACAGAAGCACACGTGTCTGTGAAAGTGTGCTCCCAGGAATGAAAATCTGTAAAATCAAAATATTGCAACAAGCCAGAAAGCAGTGCCCTTGGCTGCCAATTCTTACTGACTGCTGTGAATATCGACACTGACATTTAGGAAGAAAATACTTGTTCTGTGAAATAAACTATTCTCTTATTTAATGATACTGCATTCATTTTACCCCTTTAACAAATAAAGTCCAAGTGATCCATCTTGTAGGATTATACTCCCATCTGTGATCTGTAGTTGTGGCCCAAACCTGGCATCTAATCTCCTCTGATACATCACCACTGCATTAGCTTGGTCTTTAGTGCCTCTTCCTTGTGTGATCTGATCACAGAACATTCACGATTTAGCTCTATCTGGGCCTACAACCAGCCTCAGAGAAAAAAAAATGTTACTTTCTTAGGGGAAATGACCTTCATCTTCCCTACACCTGGAAAAGCTGTCTGGGTCTAGACGTTTAACCATTCCTTTATTTCATGACCTCTTCAGCTGCTGAAATGTGTGGGGTTTTTAACATCAAGACAGCAATTTTCATTTGGCTAGTTAAAGCTATGCCACCTTTTTTTTGTCTCTGGGGAGTTGATATTGAAATAGTATCAAACTCAAAAGACAAACCACTTTGAACACAAAATCCTAACGAAACCAGAAGACAAGCAGTTTTCACCTCAACAGAAATAGCTTTCTTGAGAGAAAACACCTTTATAATATATATATACAAAATCTAAACTAGCCTTGGAAAGTCATATAGTTTTATTCCTTTCAACCAGTTCCAATGAGTAATTCGTCAAATGAGCGTCTAAATACCATTCAGTTAGAATTACAAGCCAAAATATCATGAAAGATACTTCAGAGAGTGTATCAATGTAGTTGCAAAGTATTGAAATATTAGCTACTTCTTGACAGAAAAATATCCTTTCCTTCTCTTGTGCTGCTCATTTTTTTCTATGTCAGGCTGACAGCCTCCTCGATGTAGTTACATGTTTGGAAATGCAGGTACTAGATCTCAGCATGTATTTTGAAATAATTTTTTTCTAAGATGAAAATGGTAATATTTTTGTTGGGATCCAATACCCTTTTTCAAATGCTGCTTTTGTCACACTTGATTTTTTTTCATATTCTATATGAACTCTTTGTAATGCCTGCTGGTATTATTCAGCCTCTCTTAATGGTTCTTTGATATCTGTGGAATGACTTATTTTTAATGGCAGCACTTCCTAGGTTATCAGCTCTATCAGAAAGCAGCAATGGCCATTCTCCCTTCTGCTCCCACACAGATAAAACAGTTTACACACTAAAAAATATGCAGAATAAACATAAGTTCATTACAACCTATACGTCATGCATATAGATTCACTTACATGCCACATCTCTCCAAACATCTATTTCTTTTTTTTTTAGGCATCTGAAAACATGCACTATTTTGCTTTGCAGTTTTTACCATGGGATCAGATAAGAAAGCTTTTTTGATCTATCAAAACATAATGTCAAAGTGCCAGGACAATAAGCTATTAATACACAAAGGATCTTTTTTTTTCACTAGGGTCTGCAGCAGAATATCATGTTAAGAAAATGCTGATGCATTGGATGAAACGAACAATACCTTCGATGCAATTAGTTTAAGAACTCGATACATTTTCATGTGTTTCTTTCACTTTTTATTTCCTATCAATGATTAATAAAGATGGAAAGACTTTTGTAGCATATTCATTCCAAAATCTGTGGCTGGATCGTCAGCTAGTATAATGCGATCCACTGTGTTTTCAGCATTTTCACTGGCTGAAAATACGGCCAGTATCTGAAAAAAATGTTTGGTGGAATTAGTGTGGAACAATAATTGTATTTCTGACGAGTAAGGCAAGGATTGGATGCTGATGCTGCAGGCTACTCAAGGATGGTTAATTGTATTCATGAACTATTTGTAAGACAGCAAGCTGCCAAAACCTCAGACATTTCCAACATGGTAATTCTGGAATGCTGTAGTAAATAGGAAAAAACAGATGTCATAATGTGTTTCATCTAGTTTAAAACTTAACATGTAATTAACTTAATGGCTTGACAATAGCTGATGTAGCAACAAATATAATGCAATTAAATTAGTACCTCATTATGACAACAAATTCTTCTACATATGCATTACCAAAAAAAGATCAGATTTTGAGACATTGGTATATTTTACAGTGACTAACTGTCCTTAAAATGCAATCACATGTAATACCTGCTTTGTATTTCATCACTTGTGGAAATTATTTTATTTTTAGAACACTGTACTTTCTGTAGTCTTTTCATTACACCATTAGTGAAACCTGTTCCTTGGTTTATTGTTTCAAATGCTGTACCCAGGTACTTGGACTTTCACATTCATTATGTAGCAGAAAGCTTTCATTTTCTTTATCTTTTGTATTGCTTGGCTGTTTGTCCAAAGTGGTGTAGGCAATTATCACGGGCTTTTTTCACATCCTCTCTAAGTATTTTTCATACTTCAGGTGGTCTGTTTTATGCGCACAGCAGCATGTTGAGACAGAGTCCTGTTCATTTATTATTCTGGACTTCCCAAAGGTTTCTCAAGGTATTATTAGGGTTTCCCAATTGTTACTGCTGCAGGATGAAAAAGGGCAAGAGCGCATCGAAGCACAATAAGCTAAAAAAAAAAAAAAAAAAGTAGAGTCCCAAAGAAATACCAAGACCAAGCCCAGACATTCTTATCACAGAACAGTACGGCCTGACCTGTAATTTCTGTGACAGTTTCGTATGTGCAATTTGTCCTCAAAGAAAGCAAAAATACATTTTGACGTTATAGTCATATAGTTGTATTAAACAGAAAATAATTTTTCTTTAAATTATGTAATTGATTTTTCAAGTGACTCAGATCTTCCAAGCTCACCGTGTCCCTATTAAAGATACTGAAACCTGTTAGAGAGAAGTCTGAAAGGAAAAAGGTCGAACTGTGGCCTAATGCAGATCCTACTAAAATTTAATGTTACTTTCCATTCACTGCCATAGATGAGGTCCTCGATGCTGACAACAAAGTGGCCCTCGGATGCTGTGGGTATCTACAGCTTGCTTTTTCACTGTGCAGGGATATTATTAGGAAAGAGGGATCAGTAAAAAGGAATCTGAAACCTGATCTAGGGCTGAGGAATGCCTTTTGAATGTGTCATTTGAACCTAGTCATTACTTCTGGGAGGTGTGAACGTTTTGTGCGAGTCTTTGCTCAAAACCTGAAATGGACCGTGAAAAGTAGTAAAAAAGTTATGCAAGCCTATGCAATTAAGCAAAGTAGTTTCAAAGAGATAATTATATACTTTTGAAGCTGTACATCAAGATATCCAATAAAACGCATCATGTATCTGTGGGATGTTCCTTGTTTCACCTTATGTTAAGGTCCATCCATTTTCTGGATTTTAAAAATACCTATGAATTTATGTATGTATTTAGATTCTGCACACTTAGATGATCTTTTTTGTTCTTAAACTACATTTATTCCCTCATGAACGTTGCTCTACCTCCATTTCTAAAACGCTGAATGGGCAGATTGTTTCTAGAGAGCATTTCATACGAAGAGTTTATGAAGTGTGAACAATAGAGGACTGTCTAATGATTGGTTATCATGACTTTCAAAGTTAACTGATACAGAACCCCTGCTCAGGGAAAATCAGGGGTTTTTTTATTGCACCTAGCAGGAAATTTTAGGGAATATTACAAGCTGACCAATTTTAAGGAAGTAAGATGGATGGCTGACAGTAAAATGCTTACAAACCGTGGCTATGTAATACTGAACTGCTGTGCAATTCTGCCTTCAGTATGTTCCTTAACAGGAAAAAAATATTATATGGTGATAGTGATACATTTTTTAGAAATTTATTGGAGACCCTTTCCAGCAGGGGTCAGAATGAAAAAGGGAAACAGTGGTACTTGCTGAGGCTGACAGCTAAAAGCATAAATCCATCAGTCACTCAGATGTGGTTCAGCATTCTTTTCAACACAGATCATTTATCCTTGATTTTCCAAACAAGTGCTGTCACCTACAATGCACACCCACTTAGTTGTTCTCGCTGTGTGTAGGTTGTCACACAGGGGCAACAAACAGAGTTCCCATAGAGAACTTCCATCTTTGATAGCAGTTCAGAAAGCAAAAGCCACTGATCAGAGTTAGCGTGCTCTATCCCTGCGGCTTTTTGAAGGAAAAGTTCATTAGCTGCTTCACATGCCAAGGGACCAGCTGTCCTTCGGCACATGGAGCAGCTCTGATTGACCAGGAGGACAAGTGGGAAATAAGCTCACAGCAGTGCCAGCACGGCATATGGTCATGTACCAGCTGTTTCTGAAATGCTTGCCAAATGGAGACCAGAATCGGATTGGCTGTTAGGAAAATAAAACCCAACAAAAACCAACAAGCAAACAAACAAACAAACAAAAAATAATCCACTGTCGGGATTCCTGAGACCTGACCACAAAACCAGAACTGTCAATTTGAAATGTCACACAGCCACTACGTGAATATTCAGAGTAATCTGTCATTGGCATGCATGCTCTGACTTGCTCCATTCAGAGAACATCAAAGTTCTGAGCATTTGTCCCTTCTACAGAGCTTTCAGAGAAAAAAAAAATATAGAAAGGGTGAAATAAGGTAAATGGATTCGTATTAGTGATATACATTACTAATACATTGAGAATACATTCAAAGACTGAATGGAGATTGATTTAAAATGGTGCCAATTGTTATTACAGACAAATCCCAGGTGTCCTGCATTTTACTATATTTCATTTCTACCTTGAAAAGGGGAATTCAGATTCTTAGCTCGTGAACAAAAGGAGATTTGACTGCGATTGGCGTGAGTCGTATTACAGTGTTGGTGAAATGCTTCTGATAAACCAGTGGAATGACTCAGCAGAAAACAGCCAGCAGGATTTTCCCCCCAAAGCTTTTCAGTTTCAGCTTTTCATAACAAGAAAATAACTTAAACAGTAATTAAATACTTCAGAGAATGATGCTGTCCTTCTATCACAGGGTTTAAAGCACTACTTTCTCTTTAAAGTTTTCCCATCATAACATTCCTTCAAGGTTTGGAGGAAGCCGAACTGATTAACTCCACATTCACATGACACCAATTACTGCCTCGGCAGTGTTTAAGAGAACACATATGTAGCTACACAATCCTGCACGTTTAACTTTAAAAACTTAGGCTTTTTGGCTAGTCTAAATCAAATTTATGACTAAATTAGGTGCTAAGGACATTCAAAAAGGCAAAGCCTAGCTAAAACAAAAATAAAAGTAATGCTGCTCCTCTACCAGGAAATGAGTATATAGGTTGGGAGGCAGCGGTTACTATCTTGGCTTGCATTCATGTTTCTTATGAGATGTATTTTTATATCCAGGCTTAACCCGTTGAAAGGCCTAAACGGGACTACATCCGGGGTGGGGGGGGATCATCTTTTCAAAGATAAGCTTGGTTCCAAGGACTGGAGATGTTGTTTGCACAAAAGAGACGGTGTTAGCCAATGTAGATGACATACCACATTTTGGAACTCTAGAAGCCACAAACTTAGCAGTGAATACAAGGAAGAAAACCCTGAGGATTAGGCACAGACAGAAGACTTACTTTGACATTTTACAGAACACTGACTTTCCTTAGACCCGTATGTGTTCATACATTTGAGAAATGTGAGGTGCTAGTGTACACCCAAAAAAGGCATTATTATTTTCCCAATTAAGAAGCTTAATTAGTACTTTGGTGTGTCTTGTCATATTTTCAGTATTACAGTGGCCCATTTTCACCCATCTACTATGCTAAAAATGTTGCTCTTTCATTACTCTACAGTTGTGTAAACAGTTCTGATTAAGCTGGCATTTAATCAATCGGAGTAAGACTTTCCCAGCTCCTGAGGAGCTCACCTACTAAAACCGCCTTTCAACGGCATCAATCTTCTAAAAGATGACTTTCATTTCCAGACGGTCCTTCATTCGGCAGCAAAATAAACTTTATTTGCTAACCTTGCCCTCAGAGTCGTTAAGGATTTCAGAAGGACCTCACATTACGAACACCGCCGCAATCCATCATTATCCCCCATTTCCTCCTTCGCATTCCTGCCCCGGCCCTGGGTGTTTCCCTCTCCGTCGTTACCAGGCAGCCAGCCCTCCCGAGGGGGCGAGGCTGGCTCCCGCCGGCAGCTCCCTGAGGGAGGTGAGGCGGGACGGGAGGGGAAGCGAGGCGAGGGGCCGCCGCCCGCCTCCCCTCCCGGGTGACGGCGATCCCGAAGGACGGCGCCGCTCCCCTCGCCTGCCGCTGAGGCGGCCCTCGGAGGCGCTGTCCCCGCCGGCCGGCCCGGTGACTTTCAAACGCCTCGCCCGCCCCTTTTCTCCTCAGGCACCCGGCGGACAGCGCGGCGCACTCCTGGCGGGCGGGGCCGGGCCGCAGCTGCACAACCAGGGCAAAGGGATACTTCCCCTCCTACACCTCCCCCCCCGCCCCTTCCTGCGCGGCGGCCCGCCATGGAGCCGGCTGGCTGGTGCCCGGACACTACGGAAAGGGGACGGAGGGTCCCGGCCCGCCGCTCGGCGCGGCGGGAAGCCCGGCGCGCCCCTAACCGCCCCGCTGCACAGCCACCCCGCGGCGGCCCCGCAAGCCGGCCGGCGCGTCTGGGCGGCGGGATCCGGGCCGCCCTCTGGGCGGAAGGATACGGGGAGGAGCCTGCGGCGCGGTCCGCCGGGGCGCTGAGTCCTGTTGCCGGGTGACGGAGCGGCCGGCCCCCCTCCCTCCCCGTGGCGCTGGGAGCCGCCGCTGCCGCCGCCGGTTTACGTAACGCCTCCCAGGGCAGGTCCCGGCTCCGTCCCGCCCGCCTCACTCGGGCACGGCAGCAGCGGGACGGAGTCCGCCGCCTCCTCCGGCTGCCAGAGGCCCCAGGGCCCCGCTCTGCGCCGCCACGGCAGGTAAATACCCGCCGCGGGCCCGGGGAGCAGAGGGAGGGGCAGGTCAGGAGGGAGGGAGGGCGGCTGCCGCCCTCCCCGTGGCAACGGGAGGACAGAGCCGGGAGGCGGCGGCGGGCGCCCCCCTCCTCCCCCCAATTCCTTCCCGCCGCTGCGCTGAGGGATGGGCGGGCTCGAACCCCGGGGGACGCCGAGCCGGCGGCTCGGGGCCCGGCCGAGAAGGCCCGCTCCGGCCCGCTCCCCCCTCCTCTCTCCGCTAACAGCCCGGGAAGAGGAGGAGTTGCGGGGCCGGGCCTGGCCGGCGCTGGGAGGACGGTTTCGCGGGACGGCGCGTCCCGCTTCTCGGCTGCGCCTGTCGCAGCGCGGCGGGAGCGTGCCGGGGAGGCCGGGGGCAGGGCCGGGGGGGAGAGGGGAGGAAGCGCGGCGACGGGAGGAGAGGGGCCGGGGAGGGGGTGACAGGGAGGCGAGGGGCCGGGCCGGGGGGGGCTGGCTGCAGGCCGGCGGCGAGGCAGGGCTCGGGGGCGGGGCCGGGGGCCCGGCCGGGGTGCCCCGGTCCGAGCGCCTGCCTGGGAGCTGAGCTCTCCCCGGCTCCCCTTCCCTCGCCGCTCCTCCATCCCGCCCGGCCCTTGGGGTCCCAGCGTCAGGTGAGCGGCTTACGCCGGGAGGGAGGCGCCGGCCTGGAGCAGGAGCCGGGGCTCCCGTGCCTTCGGGCCGGGTCAGGTCCGGGAGAAGAGGAGGAGGGAGAGGGGGACGGCACCCAGCACCCACCCGTGGTGGGTGCCGGTCTGCGCCTATGTCACCCGGCGTAGTGGACGGGGACACCGGAGGATGCGGCGCTCCCGGTCAGGGTAGCGAGAGCCGGAGGCGGGCAGCCTCATCCCTGCCCAGCCTGACCGTGCGGTGGAAGTGACGGGGCTTCCCGCACCCACCCCCCCGCGCTCCTGCTAGGCCCGGCCGGTGCGCGGGTATGGCTCACGCCGTGACCTTTCATCCTGTGCGTAATTGTACAAAGCGCAGGCAGCGGCTGCTGACCGGGTAGGAGGAGCGGGGAGACGGGGCTGAAATGCCTCGGGTTGGGCTAGGTGGAAACCACTGCTGGCTTAGCTGCGGCGTTACAGGGTCAGTCTGGTGGGACTCGCTCCCTTCTTCCCCCCCCGCTTCTAACAGCATTGTCCTTTAGGGGCCTATGGAAGGCAAAAGGCGGATAGAAAGGCTAGGGCTGCCGCTGTTTCAGGAGGAGGAGCTGGGCTGATAGGAGACTGATGGGAGCCGCATCCTATGGCCGCTCGGAGCTGCGCGGCGCCGGGGCGGGCCCGGCAGGGCCGCAGCCTCTCGTAGCAATGGGCGGGGTGGGGGTGGGGGGACGACGACAAGGTTTGGCGAAGGTTACAGCTGAATGCAGAAGTGACACGAACTGATACCTCCTTCCAGCAAACTCATTGCCATCTTCTCGTGTAGTCTCGGTTAAAAAGTATACAGTTATTAAGACGTGTTATGGAACTTCTGAGAAAAGCCAAAGTGTGGTGCTTTTTTCTGTTTTGTCTTTGTTTTAATTACTCATTGCAGTACCTGATACCGATCTGAAGGGTGAAAATAGTATGATTTCCTTGTCCTTTCAAAGACAAGACATTCCTCTATTCCAGTGTTTTCTGTATATAAGTAATTTGGGTTCTAGTTTATAGGCCCGAGATCAGAGGACACCGTGGTATGGGTAGTTGATTTTCCTCATGCAGACCTTTTTAAATGTTTAGGTTTTTACCCTTCTGTTGCACATCGTATATTACTTCTGTGTTCCTGGGATGAGGTTAGAATTGCTGATCAAATTTGGTTTCTTAGCTGTCAAAAGTGAGCTTGTGATGATTCAGTAGATAATTGTGTAAAACAAACTACTTCACTGCAGTGCTTAAAACCCAAGTATTGCGGGCTTCTCACAATCCATGGGAGTCTGAAATTGACATTTTTCTTTATTGTTTAAGACAAAAATACGCCTTATAAAAGTAAATGACACGGCACTTGATTGTTACTTGACATGTAACTGTACAGATTTTATTTTGTACTAATCCTCCATCTGCTGTTTCTTGTCAGTATGGATATGCTAAAACGGTAGCATACAACCCCTCCCTTCCAATCAATAAAGCACATCATACAGGTATTAAAATCGTCAGTTTTGATCATTGAGTTCTAAGAGGGGATGTAGATAACGTGAATAAAATGAGTAGTACACTATATATTTATAATGTTCTTAATTTTTAAAGACTAATAGGTGAAATCCTGATTTGTACACTCCATTGAAAGAATCAGCAATTTATATCCCTGCCATATTCTGCTTAGCAGAATGTACATGTACATGCACATGTACAGTCACGGAACTTTTATCAGTTCATTTGTTTTGTACACAGTGGGGGTAATGATTCTTTGAGACCACAGATTCTGCAAATTTTTATTGGATACATGACCCTCTAGCTTTTCTGCTTGTCAGCAGGGGAATCAGAAGGAAAGGAAGGGGCAAACAGATTTGTATGTGACCCAAAAGGAAAAGTTGGAGGCCTCAAACTTCTCTTGCTACCTTAATATGCTGATTTGATAGCCTGCGTTCTCCACTGCTTTCGTTGTTCTTGCTATTCGTTATTCTTCCAAGTAAGAGAAATTCCGTAGGGGTAAAATGATGTCAGCATTTTCCTTTGCTCATTTGCTGTGCATTCTAGCAGGAATAGGGACAGAGGAAGATCTAGATACTGCTCGTAACTTCATTATTTGTCCTTCTTGAGAGTCTTCTTTCTAGGTGAATAGAGGGAATGAAGGAAGCCAAGAGGTTGGTTTTATACTTAGCACGGGTGAATTTTCTGTGGAAATCAGAATCTCTAGAGTGAGAATAGACTTTCTTCCTACTTAGCTAGAATCCTTGCAAAATCATCTATCAGTTTGCAGCTTCTTTAAGCTTTGCGTAAATAAGCATACAAAATCGGTAATAATAGATGTTGAAAGCAGTATGTGTTAAATACTTCCTTTAAAGTCATCTAAATGTTAATGTGTTCAAAATAAGAAATTTGAGCTGCCTTTTTTTTTTAAAAATCTGTGTTTTTCTGTAGTTTCTGAGAGTAAAAGACCCTTACTTGCAGCTTGTTTTTCTTCTTTCTTAAGGCATGCATTTATAGCATAGGTTGCATACCTGACTGATGGACTGATAATGTGAAGACTGTAAAATTGTATGATGGTAATAACAACCAATAGCTAATAACCAAAAGTAGTAACTTATTACTATAATAAGAGGAGTAACAATGTCTGGTAAAGCAGAATGTGATGAAGACAGCAAGACTTAGAATTCCTGTAGGCTAGCAGAGGTAGCAGGAACTATTCTAGTTATCTGCACTGTTAGTGGAGCTTGGAATACAAATGATCTTCTAGAAGCTATTTAATATGCTCTGTTTATTGGGACAGTTTCTTCTGTTTCATGGAACAGAGATTGGAATCCTTCATTTTAGTCCAAGAACAGTGACAGGCTGGTTAGGTAATTTGTAAATGCAATTATAGAAACAAGTTGTTGTGTTGTGTCCGTCCTCCCCAACCTCACCCTAAGAATTTTGTCCCAGAAAAGTTAATTTAATGATAAAAATGTTCAAATGAATATTTGAATGCTCAGTTGCATTTCAATCTACAGACAAAAGAAAATGGGCTGATAGGAGGGAAAATTATGTTTTTTCATAATTTGGAAATAATTTAACAGATTTTTCTAGGCAGAAATACCAGGTAACTCCAGGGTTGTCAGAGTGTTTTAGTAGAAAAAGATCTAAATGAACTAGTTATAATATTTTTACTAAAAAGCATCTTGTACTACTTTTCCCAAAAGTTGGTTGGGGGCATTTATAATGGATGCTGACGGATGGAATGTGTATTTTATTGGGCCATGGAAGTGGTTGGGGGGCTGGGGGAAAGTGTTGAGTGGTTTGAACGTTCAGTACAAAGATCATTCTTTCATAGACTTCTTACTAGAAGTTATTTCTCTAGCTTTATTGGAAGCTACTGAATATTTTTAATTTTTAATCTGCTATTTCCTTTATAATTTCACTTGCAAGTGTTTGGATTTACCTGCATAAAACTTATTTCTCCATCATCTAGATTGCGTTCATAACTTAGCTTCTGTATGTCCACTTTGTTACCTGTCTTTCTAAGAGATTTATTTCTAAGGCAGTAGTGTGGAAATTCCAATTATAAAGGATTTAAATTCATTTTTCACTGTTGTGATGTTATATGTAGTAAGTGAATTATATCCTGCTAAATTTGTGCATAGTCCGTGCTCGGGCTTGCTATAACAATTTTCATTTTTAATATAATTTGAGGTATGTTTAAATTTCTCTTTTTTACTGTATTGAGGAGGAAGTTTCAAATATGTGGTCCATCCTAATTTTACTTTTGTCTGTAACTGTCTAGGACTTATTCTAGAAAGGATTGTATGTGAAAATTTATACTCTGTGCAAAAAGCTTGTTAATAAATAAAAATAAATCTGAATAGTTTTGTGTTCTTTTTGTAACTTTAAAAAATCTTTCCCTAGTTACTATTACATTTATATAAGGAACAAGATCTGCTGAATAGAACTCTGGACTACGATTGAAGAGACCTGCAGTTTTCTATCAGATCAGTCACTGAGTAAATTCAAACAAATTGTTTCATCTTAATGTGCCTGTGTTTAAGATGCTGTATGGAAAGGAGGAGCTGTTGTGGCTTTTATGTGTTCTTAAATTACGCGAGTGTGGGTTTTTTTGTTGTTTTTATGGTTTGGTTAGATGAACTAGCTTGGTTATAGAATTCTGAAGGGAGCCATAGTTGCATTGCAGAAGAGATTTTGCATATATAGACTGTGGAAGAAAGTACAGAGAGAGGTAAGAGACTAGGGGTAGCTGAAGGCCAGAAAAAATAAAGGAAGTTTTCGTAAGACTGTATAGTTATAACATCAGAACGGCAGAGTTGAGTTGCAATATACACTCTGCAAGGTTATTCCAGGTAGTGTTAGCTTAGTCAGGACTTAGATTGAGATAATCTTCCACAGTGAAGTGGGAAAACGTGCTAAAACATACACAGAGTGATTAAGGAAATTATTTTGGTCATTTAGCATGTGTCATATATGCTTTTTAAGAAAATAAAGTGTTTTATTAGCCTAAAGAAAAAAGGCTGCTTGGAGCATCACTAATGAAGAAATCAGGAATGCGTATTGCTGCCATTGGATGAGTAATTAATTCTCACTAAATCTTTGTGGCACTGTATTCTGTTATTACAAACTTGAAGCAAATTTGAAGACTCTTGCTGAGTGGGAGTACAACATTAAAACACTGCATTGAATTTAGGACACTGGAGCATCTTGAAAGAAACAGAGCTGCTTCCACTGATTTGTCTGATTGTTAACTTTACTTCAGGAAAAACTTCTACTATTTCACGATATTTTAATTCTGCTGACTGAAGATTTTAAGCTAATGACTGTTACTAATTAGCTAAAGATTGCTGTTGAGTGACTTCCTGTTCTCCTGGTTCTGTCTTCTGGGGTAGAAGTTCACTCTGCTGCTTATTTGACTATTGCACTTAACAGTGAAAGAGAATAACCTATAGGAATTCTTGTTTTATTGAAGTTTTTATAGCTGCTTTGCTGGAAGTCGTGTTGAAGTGCATGAGGTGACACAAGAGTTTTAAAACCTTTCTGTAAGTCCAGATATTAGTTTAATTTTCATATTTATATAGATAACTTTTTCACCAGCTTCTCTGAACAGGATATCTGATCAGCTTGAGAGAAACCTCAGAGTTCCAGTTTTTAGTAACTTTGTTCTTGAGTTGTGAAAGAAATGCCTTGGTTAACAGTACAGTAACTTCCTTGAAAAGAAGTAATACAATGCTGACCTGCTGTTTTTGTAAGAGGTTTTCTGGTGGTAATAGTTAAATATTTTGCATTTTAATAAAATAAGATTTCCAGCTGCCATTTGAAGTAGCAAACAGCAAATTTTGTCATTTTAAGAGCAATATTAACCTGTCATGTTTGTAACCTTTTTTTTTAAATAAGCAATAGCATTTTAAAGCAACATACTTAATCATAAAAGTGGTGATATGATATGGCAATAAATATCACCACTGCTTTTATGGAAAAAGAAGAAGAAAAAGTTGTTTTCCTGATGGTCTTACAACATAAACTGAACAAACAATGCCTGTGCAAATGCACTCAAGTGCTAAAATATATATTGTTTCATATCAATTGTTACTCTGTTCAAAATAGTCTCGTATTTCTGATCTCAATTTCATCAACATATAGAATTTAATTTACTGACATTTTGGATTAAAAAACAGAGCTAGTAGAAGTGCAAGAGAAAGGCATTTGAAATTATTTTTTTTTTGTAAATCTGCCATATTTTCTTTGCTGCAAAGTCAGTATCTTCTCTGCTGGTTAAGTCATAGAGCTTGCAAATTCAACTTGTCAGAACTCTGCGATTACTGAGCCTCTTGTGGCTGACACATTTTGTACATTTTTACACAGCTATTAGGGAAAACATTGTCTATATGTGACTTCCAATTGAATTTATGATAGCATCTTTTTTTTTAGGAAAAGATCAGTTGAAAAGACTATATAGTTAGGCCCTTCATGAGGCTATGTTAAGCTTTCCGAAAAGGTAGTAACTAACTCCTTGTATCGCAGATCAAGTATAGAAAACTTCAATAGTAAGCATTCAGAGAAGACCTTCATACAAATTAAAGAACTTAACAAAATAAAGTAAAATGTGTAGTGTGGTCATTAGCTAGTTAGATGTTCATATACAGCTGGCTTACTAACTTTGGTAGTAGAAATACCATAGCCTTTAAGTGGGCAGTAGTTATTGGATCTTTGGAATGCATAATTCATTCTGCTTTTGCCTCCCCAACTGAAAGATGCAATGTATGCGTAAAAATAAATTGTGTATTAATTGAAATAAATCTTATATTGTTGTACTGAAGTGTGGCCACTGGGCCACTTGGTGCTGCAGTAGTGTTCCAGCTGATGTGAAGAGCACTGAATATGTCATGAGGGTGCCCCACTGGTGGCCAGGGGTATGATTCCTTCTCGTGGCTGCCTGTGCCTCAGAGGAGGCTGGCAACACCCGTTGGGGCACTCTGGTGTCTATGTCTACACACTGAGATATTATGAAACTGGAGGCAAATCTGTTCTAATGGACACACATGTAACTTGGTGCTCAGGCCTCCAAGCCGTTACCATCCCACTTGGGAAGGGCATTCAAATACAAGCAGATAGCTGGTAGTAACAGGTAGTTTGAACTGCTCTAGAAGTTGGGTAGATCAAAGACATCTGGAGGGCAGGAAGAAGAGTGATCGAAATAGTCGAGAGCATATATCTGATCTTTCTGTTACTTGACTGCATCCTCTGTTGCATTGTTAAGCCCCACATATATCCTAGGTGAAAGAAAGGCCAGTAAATATAGTGAGATACAAGTAGTAGAAAGCTTACGGATTTTATGTACCGGAAGTCCTGAAGATAAATGTCTCAGTGAGCTTAAAATGTGTGCATCATTTGTGATCTTAGTTATATTTGGGTTTGGTTTTTACTAGCTCCATTTATGTTTCTTTAAACCTGAGAAAAAGTTACTGAAGTATGATGATGGTAGTCAACGATGTGCGGTCTGTGGCTTGTGTACATAGTAAAAGATACAGCTTTTGATAAACAGTGTCCCTGTGAAGATTCTTGTGGGACTGAACAAAAAAAGACTGTCTCCTCCTTGAACTTACAGCTAGACAGTTGTTTCTCCCCAGGACCTCCCAGGCCCTGTAGCAGTCCATCCAGACAATCCCTGTGTGTTATAGACTTGAGGTACATGGGAGAGAGATGTTTGTCACTGGCTTTGCTCTGGTACGCTGATTAAGATCTGCAATTTTAAATTGAAAAAACGCAATCATACCAGTGTCTTCAATGGTAAAAAGAAATGTAACAGAACCATCTGGAACCTGATGTCAGTGATACTGAAATTACACCGATGGTTGGGGAGTACTGTAAAGTATGAGCTGAGGCAACGTCTACGTTCTCAAGGCCTTCTGCATTAGCATTCACACTTTCTCTTGGGTTCTCCATGCTTTGGTGATCCATAATGTTCTAGGCTAATTACAGTGCAACACCTGTCTCTCTCTTAACAAACTTGAAGCAACCAGTAATTTCTTTGTTTTCTCCAGGCTACTGTTGTGGTGGAACTGTGTTTGTTTTGAGGCTGAATCTGCTGAATGATACAAATACAGGCTACAGTTGCATGGGTCAGTAGGGAATCTCTGTAAAAATGTTGGAAGTACTTATATCTGTTGAAGCACCTGGATTGGCTTCCACACTTCACGTTCCAAAGAGTAATGGTGGTCTGAAAGACTTGCATCTGAATTAGCTAAAATACAGTTTTAGGCTTAAAATGCTGGAAAGGGCAACCCCGCTTCCTCTGTTTTGCCAGATGTGGAAATTTTGTGGCAACAGGGGGAGTTGATCGCTTATGTGTATTTTGTGAAGACTGGCCCACCAAAAATGAGTTTCTTTTTTGCCATTTGGAACAAACTGATCCAGTTTGTCCCTGCAACCACAAAATGGATGGGTTAAGTACAAGGGCAGAAGGGTGAGAACATCAGGAAGGGACGATGGGAGAAACAGTAGACCATCCTCTCTTGTCAGTATGGAGTCACAGTGCGGTCTGTGTTATGCTAATTGCCCTTTGAGTCGTCAGCCACACAGGTTTCTCTGTCAAGGTGCTGCTGCTCGTATCGTTCTCTAAAAAGTTAGTTAGTGCTGGTATAAAAAGCCATCACTACTGGTTTTTACAAACTGGTACTTGTGCGGGCAACAGTAGCAGTTACTTTGAATTTTGTCAGTTATATGCAGCATTGGTGTAAGTTCATTTTTTATGTGAAAAATATTTACATTAGATGCTGATTTGTATTTTTAAACTTATAAAAAATTACCGTATTTTTAAGTTATGCGATATGTGTACATTTTTCTTTTTTTCAGATAGGATTTAAAAAAAAATGTAGTTTTGTTTAAAGAAAGACGTAGTTTATTTCAGACACCAGTTTTAAGCAAGTTTGAAATTTAGTTCAAAATCCCATCCTGGACAGTAAAAAACTAAACTGGAAAAAAAAAATTCTCACAGCAGTTCATGTTCATCATTTTTTAAGAATAAAATGGAATTATTAGGACTGTATTGGTAACTGAAAAACTTCGTTTTGACAAATTCTTACTAAAATAATGTAAATGTTGCCATTGTTAATGGCAGCTGGGCATTTGAAATTAGTGAAGTGATATTCATTCTTCTACATTCGGGCAGTCTGTAAATATCTTTCAATTTATTAAATCTGATCAATGTTTGAAGGTGTTTTTAACAGTTGTAAGCCCTTCTTTAATAATGAAATTTTTGGAGACATAATGCTTTGGGTTGGGCAGGGTGCAGGTTACAGACATACTGTACTTACACTTATCTGGTACAACTGTACAACAAACTGTGGCACCAAAAATTGTTTTATTTGTCAGGTTTTATTTTGTCAGAAGTGCTCTGTGCTCCCTTATGTTTATTGAAATGGAAGCAGTGGCTATGTGCTGCATAATGAAGTGCTTGCTTTTGATTTGTTTTATGCATCTTTAATATTGAGTCTTGACGTCTGAAACAGTTTCCTGAGTGATGCTATGAAATAACAATACATCTGTCTTGAAGGTAAAATTTGCTTCCTAAATTATCGAGACAGCTGTTGAACCGTGATATGCAAAACTTGTCAACTATTAGGGCTTATTAATTAAATTTTCAAGTCATGTTACATGTACTGAAGAACCACTGTCTAGGTGTCCAGTATCAAGAGATGCTTCTTACAAATCTGCTATACGTAATAGGAACCCTTTCAAAAGACTCTGTTTATGAAGCCGCTTTCAGCCCTTCTTACAATTTTATAAAGTGATGAAATTCTGGTATGCGGTGCGCATAGTAGTCTATGACTGTTCTTCACAGTGTTTGTAGGTTTTGCTGCTAGGTCATGCTTTTTCCTCTTTCCATCTTGCCTTTCCC
>VFFE01007634.1:300601-347498 GCA_008921705.1 Burhinus oedicnemus | reverse complement strand
TTTTTTTTTTTTTTTTTTTTTTTGTAAGCCTCCTAATTCTGGAAGTCTGTAAATTATTTTGGATTTGAATAATGAAACTTCTCAGTAACAAGGCAGAAAGCAGTGTCTTTGAGACTCAGAAGATTAGGAAAAAAAAAATAAGAGTTTAGAAATTCATCTGTGTTGTATCTTTGCAAGGTGGATACTGTCTGAGCAAGATTGGAAGTAGAGGTTACTTGTTGAGACTGACACATGTAAGACTTTTTAGTAGGTATATTTCCTACTAATATTGAAAATACTCGTGTTGCCTGTCCATTGGTCATTAATCCAAGCCTAATTACCTTTTAACTGACTAGTTTTCTGCTAAAGGTTGCATTGCTCAATAGAGCAAGCAGGTTTTCAGCTGTGTTATTGCAGTTCCTGTATAATAGATATAGTTCAGTCACCAAACACTTGCAATATTACATGTGACATTCCACACCAGGATGGTGCTAGAGTTTCAGTTAAAGCAATCAGTTTATTGTTATTTTGCTGAACTGTATTGGGGACACTTTAAGAATGAGCAAAGGAGACTACATTGTATACATCCGCACTGATGAAACCAGATCTGCTGGACTCTTTCTCTGCCTATACATGGCCACTTCACCTAAGCGATTCCACAGCTCATACTGAGACGTTGCTCGTGTCTAACACTGCTGATCTCTCAAGGCATGTCCTAATGGGGTTCAGGCAGTGTGATCTGTTCCTGAACTAACCAGGCTCTCAGAGTCTACTGACTGCCACGTGAAACAGTGTACATCGTGTTAAAGTAAGAATTAGTCTTGGTTGATAGATTCCATAATGAATTTTGAAAGCGCACTGCTGTAATATATTTGACAAAAGCAAACAGTGCCTTCCATTCCCACTGTTCTGAGAGGTTACTGCTTGGAGGTAACACTGAAACATAAGTGGTGAAACTTCGTTCGTAATGGTAATTTCTTTGAAATGTAGTCAGGTGGGGCCATGCTGTTATTTGGAGCATTGGCTTTGCTTGTTTTGAATTATGAGGGGGGAATAGGACCCTTCTGATAGCTGTATTATCATATGTGAGCGCTTACAGGAACAAGTATGGCTGTAGTGAACAGTGTTGTTAAAAATTTGGAATGGTAATAATCTTCTCAAATGTACCTTGCTTTCAGCACAAATTTGAGATGTGTCTAAAATAAGATTCTATTGAAAATTTCTTGGCATTTGTCATCTTTCTTGCTCTAAGTGCAGAACTGTCAAACTTTCCACTCAGTTACTACAGTTCTGCACATAAACCATATTTGAAGAAATAAGCTCCTAATCAGGCCAGATTAATCAGTTGGTTATGATTCCATGTCTGAGCATATTTTTATTGATGGGTTACTCCAGCCAGCTGTTGTAGTCTCCAAAGATTACGGTATCTGTGTGCTAGTGAAACCAAGGCACTATTGCATAGTCTGTCTTGCACTTGGCCATAGTGATGTGTGAGAACTGAGGCAAAAAAAGGATTTGTGGAGCCCGTAGCGCAAGGACTGTGTTTCATTTCTTCTTATGTAGGATGCCAGATTAACTAGATTGTTTAAAATTCATTTTAATCACTGGCTTATTTCTGCTGTTCTCTGCTTCTCTGATGTAAGCCAATATCATTTAGGTAATACACTCTGACCACTACACTGGGGTCCCAGGAAATCAGCTAGTAAATATTAGATGGTTTGCTAAGTGATTTAACTTGCACATCTTCATATAACTAAAGTGATGTGAACAAGATGTGTAAAGGAAGTGCCCAATATTTATATTTTTATTTTTAAAAAAATAACGGGAAAGCATTAGTCAAAAGCCCTGTAAGGAGGGTAACCAAGTGCTGGGGTGAACGCTGTTAATGTAAAGATAAAGGACATCATAAGAATGAAGCAAGCTATGTAAAAGCCATCTTAACAAACCAGAAAGATGAAATGCTGAAGTTGCTTTTGAAAAGTCCATGTTTATTAAAGCAAAAAAATTGAGTTAAGGTTCTGAAACAACCATAACGCTTCTTAAGCATGTATCCTGACTAGCTGTCGTAAGCACTTCTGTGTGTCTGAGGATGATTGTTCAAAATTTTTTTCCAGGCAATCCCAAAAGACTTCAAAAAATCAGTGAATATTATCATCTTTCTGGGTTGTATGCAGTTGGCCTTCTGGAAAGGGATATACTCTCTCTCTATAGAACTCACAACATTGTTTAGGAAAGGATTTTAAAATTAATCAGGAGCTAAGAAGAATTTTAGACAAGATGTATGTTTTGAAAAATAAAATTGAGCTACGACTGATGTCACTCAGCTGCTTCTGTGAGAAGGCACTGTAGGGTTTTGTTATTTCCAACCAGTCATTGTTTTTCTACGGTAATTTAATTTGTATTGGTTTAAGAGAATTTGTATTGGCTCTGTGTTATCAAATCCATTGGCTTCAAGTTTCCTTCCTTCTCCATTCATATACTGAGTAAGCTATGTGCTATTGAATTTGGCAAGCTATATTAGCCTGTATTTTAAAACTTCAGATACCATATAGAAAATTGAAATTAATTTGTTTTGCCAAGGTAACCATCAGAGAGTAAAATAATTACAATAAATCAACTCATTTTTCCTTATGACTTCGGCATTTAAATAGGTATTCATAGTACAACATACCTGATTTGTCAGGTTACTGAAGCTGCTGCCCTGAGTATAATAGTAACTTTAATGGAAGTTGACAAAATTTTTAATTATTCCCATTTTTGTATGAGTTTTCTTGATACAGAAAAAGTATATGTTGAACTGGAGGAGTTCTTTGTGGGAGCTTAGTCTACACAGAAGTTGCTTTCTAATGTTTTTTGGGGGGCATTTGTTTCTCAGTTTACATCAAGCCAGCAAAAGTAAGTGCATGCTTGTCTTGTATTTCTGTATTTAAGTATCTCCCATAGTATAGGTCATCTTGACTTGGAGGCTGAAAGTAGGTGTTCCGTATGAAAGTTGTCATCTTGTGTGTGCTCCCAATGATAATGGGAGCAAAATGGGGCAAGGCAATTCATAATTGGTGGGAACACACTTTTAAAAGTTTCTCCCATGGGAAAAGTTTCTCTTTTGTATTGCTTGAGATTGGATTTTTGTGATACTAAGTCAGTTTGTCTGCTTGGAAATCGGTGTTCTAAGGTCACGTATCTATTGAAGATTACTTGGATCAAGTGTTGGTGAGTCCCAAAAGAGAAGTTAATAAATAGAATTTGTTTTTCTGACTGGTACAATGTCTTTGTTGTAAATCATTATGCATTCAAGTGAAAAGATAAAGATTTAATTATGTTCTCAGTACTGAAGGGTCAAAAAGGTGTTGTACAAATACATACTCTAAATGTTTCTTAACGTCATCCACCTGATACTGGAGGAAAATCCCATAATGCAAATGGGAACCATGTTTTATTCCTTTGAACTATACCTGGATTGAATACCCCAGGCAGGCTGCTGTTTTGGTGGATTTATTTATTTATTTATCCATTCATTTATTTATTAGTGACAACCTTGGCGTTGGGGGGGGAGGTTGAGTCTTTTTTTTTGGTCCGTTTATCTCTTGAGCACTTCTTTTGAGAGGACTTGTAACTAGATGAATTATACGGTATCAGAATGCTAGAAAATGAAAACCTAGACTTTTATCTAGCTCTCATCATCCTACAAAATACAGAAATAGATGTGTGGTTGCAGTGAATCACATTTGGTGCCTTACTCAGTTCACATGGCATAACAGCTGATTCATACAGAACAACTACCTAATCTTGTTCTTGGTGACAGGCTACATGCCAAGAAAACAGTCCTGGGACACTACAATCAGAATTCCATCTCTGTTTGGAGAGTCCTATGACCTGTTAAAAGAATGATTTGAAACTATGAATATATTGAGTTACTTTAATTTCCAGATTTTTTGAAGTTGTACTCTGTGAAAGGAACGTCTGTATTCTGCTCCAGCTGATCCTGCTTCAGCAGGAGTTTGGACTAGATGATCTCCAGAAGTACTTTCCAACCTAAACAATTCTGTGCGCCTGGGAAGGTGAAATGAGGATATATTTTAAAAGTGTAAGCTAGTAAGCTCTCAAAAACTGAAAAGCAAATGAGTGATTATTTTAGTTGTTAAAGTAAAATGAAGTGTAATGCTTTTGTCTTTCCAGAACGCTTAAAGAGGAACAAGGAACTTTTCCTCATACCTTACAGGCCTGAAGTAACAAGCCATATTTAGTAAATACTTCCAGTACACAGTTCAAGTGTTCTGGAGGAAAGCTATTAACTTACATTAGGTTAGAAGCAAAAAGAAAAAGAAACCCCCCAAAACCCTAACCAAAACAAAACCCCCTAAAAACAACCTTTCCCTTTGACTTGTATAATCTGATGGAGTGTTTCAATTTCTGTGTATATATTTATCGTACGCGAGATGTGGAAAGCTCATTCTAAATACTGGCTATCACAATTTTGTTTTCCTTTTTTTGTCTGGAATTTTTGGCTATCGCATATGTGCAGATCTGCAGAACAAAGTATACATTTGCATGGCAGTTTTTGGATGGAAGTACATTAGAGCCATAACTAGACATCATTACTGGGTGACAGGAAGGGGTGAAAGATCAGCGAAAACAAAAAATTTTGCTGATCAGTGCTATCCTCAGTTCATTGGAATAATGTGAAATAATAGTGGTGCATGAACATTTGTGATCAAATTCAGGAAATACTTGTTATATCTCCTGGATGGTGACTGTGCAGTGCTTGTTTGCAACATTCAGAAGTAACCTACTAGCAGAGATGAATTAAAGGAATTAAAGTGATTTGTCAAGAATCTGAGAGGAGCTAATGTTTCAGAGCTTCTTACTAAAAACTCAGAATATAGAAGCCAGTGCCCACTGTTAACAGAGGCAACAGTTTTTAGTGGATTTGAGTTTGGTATACTTCAATATTGTTTTGTTTCCATGATTCACAATTGATTGAACTGATTATTTTAAATTTATAAAAATACTTCAGGAGTAACTAAATTTATAGATTTAATATCTTTTGGGAACATTTTCTGCAGCTATACAGGGGTGTGAATGTACGTACAAAAGCAATTGGATTGCTTTAAGCTGATGAGTTACCACTTGTCATCTCTGACTGCTCTACTTCCAAAGTAGAGCATGTTAAAAAGATCTTGGATTTAAGATTTGACATTACACATATATATACGTGTGCGTGTGTGTTTAAAAAAAGAAAAAAGATATAAAACCCCAAGAAACATTTTACATATATATAAAAATGTGTGTGAGCTTTGCTGTTTTTTTTAATTGCCGTCATTCCTTGTTATGCAGAACTACATTAATTTGGCTCTGAATAGAGTCGTGTTGGTCAGTAAGCAAGATACTGGCTATTAGAGTCCTACAACTCCAGCAGTCAGATTGACTGTTCTTGTTCATGCTGGGTGAGTTCAGAAGCTTAATTTATCTTTTAGCACGGTCACTTCTATGCCAGTAACATAACACCTATCCTTTATGTAATCCTTCCCTTGCTTCAGCCAGCTGATGAAAAGCCAAAAAGAACAACTTCTGATGGAACTGGATCTAAGTTAAAGCAGGGGAAGGAAATAGAAACATGTTGGAAACAGTAGAACAGAATAAAATGTGTTTTCATTGTGGAGGAAGTTTTGTTGTGCAAAATGGAAAATATTAATTAAAAAAATGATGTGCTACCCTTTGTAGTTTGAATGAGAGAAAAGGGTTAGTAGAAATCTGGGTCAGTAGTTTAAATAATCTTACAGATAATCATCAGTTTTAAGCCTTTCGTGTTGGAATGACAAAAGCAATTATAATTAGGCATGCCCATGTTGAAAAACTTTTTTTAAGGTACTCCAGTATTTGTACTATTTGGGGACTGTCTTTAAATCTGAACATAAGCAAAGTGGTTCAGGCAGATCACCTAATTTTGTTAACTGATTGTGTCCTATTAAACCAAGCCAGTGCCTGGAATATCTTACTTTCTGGCAATGGGGTTGCTGCAACTACAATGCATTAACTTAAACAATGACAAAATACAGTAACTAAATCTCATATTCAGAGAACAACACTGTCATATACGAAATAATTGCTGAAGCATTTGTTACTTTAGGTCTGCAGCTAGTTTTTATATACCGCAGTAAGAGGTTGAGCAAGTGGTCTCTAGAGACTTGGCATTCTGCACAGTGGCTTCCCCCCCCCTTTTTTTTTTAATTTTTTTAAAAGCTAGTGCTAGCTCCCTCAGCGTGCTCCGCAGGACAGCGTGCAGCCTGTCAGCTGACTCAAGTATTAGTTTCATGGTAGAGGAGGAAATGAAGCGTTTGATTCCAAAGTTTTCCCTTCTTCGGTGTAATGGTGAGCATATTGTTGCCGGTTTGGGGGATTTTTTAATTTATTTATTTATTTTACTTGATGTTATAATTAAGTTAAGGAAGTGAATCTGTATTCCTTACATTTTGATTGCTACAGGTGTCCTTTTGATGAGAGAGTTTGGAGAGCTAAGCAAAAACAAGGCCAGCTCCTCCTCTGTTGCCCTTTTGCGGGGAGAAGGGGAGAGTCTGGAATGGTGTAGGCATAAAGTGACTATTATTACAACTACATAGGTTTGTCCATATTACTGTGCTACTTGGTTCTTTCTGAACAATTTAATTTATGCTGGTAAATTTACTGACATAGAAGACAACTTCTAAAGTTTAATATTGCTAAGTCATCCTCAGTTAAGTATGTGGCATAAAGGTTTATATTTAGCACTTCAGTGCAGCAATGCAGTTAGGAATAGAAAATTGCTTTCTCACTTGACTGCAACTAATTAAAATTTAGAAGTTAGCATATAAGTCATTGCTTCAGTATATGATTTTTCAAGTGTGTGTTTCTGACAGAGAATTAAACAAACTAGTTTCACTGTATAAATTACTATTCCCTTTTCCATAATATTTTCTTGTGCTTTAGCAACATATATTCACATTTCTCAGCAATTTCTAGCCAATAATCAGGAAAGAGTAGAAACTCTTAGATCTTGGAGAAGTGAAATCTTTATACCACCATGGTGACACAGCAAATCAAACTCTTTTTATGCATTTCTGTAACTTGATATTTGATCTCCATTACTGCTGGAGAGAATGCATTTTCCGTGACTGTATGCACACAAGATCATGTCAAATTGTAGGAGGTTTGTATGTCTCAGTCTCCAAGTATGATGGGGACGAGATGCTGGAGTTGATACTGAGGAAACTGCGCACGGGGTACAAGAAGCTGTGCAGTTCTCCCTGCTTACCATTCCCAGCTGTATGGTAATGTGCAGGGGACTTCTTGCATCCTCCTCACTTGTTTCAGATTGCTGTGTTTTGCTGTGATTCCAGCCTTCTGTTTGCAGTTATGGAAAGTGCAAAGTGTTATCTCCGAACGTGATCCCTGAGCATTGAAATAATATGAACGCTAATATCTACACAGTACCCACCTCAGCTAGTTTTTCTTCCAAAAGGAAAGGCTGTAGGCTGGTATTTCACTGACTGGCATGCAATTTTTATTCCATTAAAATAGCACGGCGTTTTCTCCTATGGGACAAGTTGGTAGTATATTGTGCCACTTTGTGTGTGTGTGTTTATCTTTCAGCATTTTGCTGGTCTGGTGCTGCTGCTTTGGAACTGCTCGCAAGTCTAGGCAGATAGTAAAAGCAGAAGAAAATGCATATGAAAATAACATTGAAATTGGATTTAAAAGGAGGCTTGAGAAGTATGGAAGGTTTATGTGGGGGCATAAAGGAGGAAAATAGAGAGTTATAGGGAAGATGAATAAGCTGTTTTATTTTTCCCTCTGCTCTCTTGAGCAAACAACAGAATGTTTAAAAATAAGAAAAACTGGGCATTGCAAACAGGCAAAACTATGGGATAAGTTTTGCATGAAGGTACTGTGGAAGCCTTTTCTCTTTCTCTGTGCAACCTATACATATTTGTCTTCATGCTGTTCTCCTTTTCACCTTCACTCCTGATTTTCTGTATCCTTTTAACAGTCCCGTTCTTCCAGGTATAAATTGTGTGACCAAAAGGGTCAGGCTTAGCTTTTTAAAGTGCATGTTAGTGATCAGTTGATTCTTGAACTTTCATCCTGAGACTCTTGGCTAAATCCTAAGTGATATAGTGCAGTAAACGTGACAGCGCATAGTTTGCAAAACCTTGGATATACAATAATGCTTGTGACTTGGAGTTTGAACCCTGTGTGAATGTATCTATGTGTTTAGTGAGATCATTTTGACATCTACTTAATGTATTTATGGTAATGGATTTATACCTAGTAATAATTTTTGTTGCTTTTTAATGTGTATTTACCAAGCAAAAAGAAAAATAGATGTCTGCCAAGATATGTTTACTGTATTGATGTTGTTGTATAAAATGAATATGCTTTTTAGTAAGTTGTGTTTTCTTTTTTCTTTTTTTTTTTTTCTCCCCTCCCCCGCCCCCCGTGGTTTCATTGTGCAGAGCTCTGGGATTGAAACGTTAGTGGAGGAGCTTTGCTCCAGACTGAAAGACCTTCAGAGTAAGCAAGGTGAGGAATAAATCTTTAAACTTTTGAGGCCATATATTTTATTTATCAACTGTATAACTTTCTGAGGGGTGGGGGAGCAGGCTCTTAATTCAGTAGCTTTTAATACAGTCCATGCAATTTTAAAATACATTTGAATAATTTCATTCACCTGGTTTTAGCAATTCTGTACTAGTATGTTTTGTTTACCTAGGAAATAGCCATTCACAAATGGAGTTTTCCTCAAGAAAATATATAACTGTTCATATCCAGCTATGCCTGCTTTTTTAGTAAATACACCATATTCAGGATTCCCCCTTCCCACCAAAAGAAGTCAAAATAAAGTAGGCTTGTTTCTGTTCCCTTTGTGTATTGATATTTGCAAAGAACAGATTGACTACAAAATTGTTATATACTAGCTATTCCTGCGAGAAGCATCCAGCTAGCCATGGCAGAGAGGTGCGCTTAAAATTTCAGGGCTTTAGCAGAATGATAATGGGGACTTTTGTGTTCTCAAGCTTAGGGCCTGGAGCATAAGGTAAAATTGTGGTGTCTCCAATGAAAGTTCATCGCATGTAAATGTTTGTTCAGGCATTGACAGCCTTTGACACTTACAGTAAAATTAGTATCTTTATGGTATAGTATAAATACCAATAAATAAAGGATAAATATTTACCTGCTTAAAGCATGATTTTAGCTGTTTCGATTCCCTTTTTCTGTTTTTTGAACAGTAATTACTAGTCAGCTCTTAGGATTTCATAGTGCTATGCTGTGACACTTACTGAGCCAAGATGATGCTGACTATTTATTTGGAAAAAAAAGTAAAATCAGTGTAAATCTCACAGCATTTCTTTGGTATTTTACAGATTTTAATACAAAGGGTTACAAAGGAGAGCCACCTCTCACACAGGAAATAGGCCCTTACCTGCAGGGGTATTTCCTTTTAGTGAAATACAGGAGAAATTTGATGCAACCATTTGTAAAAATGTTTAGTTAAATAGTTGATTTTTTAAAATCTTTCTTTATATCTAGCAATGTAAGAAGGAGATAAAGATTTGAATATGAAATAGCTAAAAATTCAAAAGAAAGTCTCCTAGTGGGGGCATTGCTAACCATGAAGTTGCAGGTAGCTGCTAGCCAGTCATGTTTGGTGAAATTTGTAGGGCAGATGTGGAAAACTTGAATCTTGGGTGATAATTTATAATTTCTTTATGTATAATAGTCAGACTATAAAGTGTTCTATTATTTAGTGTTTTATGGAAATTTACTACTATTACATGTATATATCCTGGTGCTTTTTATTAAATACTGCTATAAAATACACTGGCTTTTTGAATTTTTCTGTTAAGCATTTGGAATTTTCTTCCAAAACAGAGGAGAAGATTCACAAAAAGTTAGAAGGCTCTTTGTCTCCCGAGACTGATTTATCTCCCACAGCAAAGGATCAAGTAGAAATGTATGCATTTTTTTATTATTATTATCTGAGATGCTTTTCTCCTTTTGCTCCCGTATTTTAAAACAGTGATGTTAACTTAGTGGGGAATCTGGAGTTTTGTAGATATTAAGAAATAATTATTTTTTCCTGCCATCTTCTTTTGTTCATCTTACATATTTAAATATGAGCATTTGATACTGTGGGTTAGTTTAATTTCCGTCAGTCCTGGCTGCTTTCTTCTAACTATATGCAGAACTCAGCTTCCCTTAAGACCAAGTCAGCTAGACAAATTAAAAACCTTTAAAACAGCGTTAATTGACACATTAGACTTGCAGGGAGAGAATCAGTTTCCTGTCTCCAGAACTCTTTGTCTTCTGTTGCAGAAGTGGGAAACTGAAACTCTTTTTAACCTTTAAACTCTTTATAACCAAAGCATTCCGCTAGTTACCGAGTACCTGAGCCCGATGTTACTGAAGTACCCAGGAGTTTTATCATTGACTTCTCTTGGAGATGTGAGTGCTTCTGTATCTCTTAGTAATAGCCATTGCTAGCAACAGTCTACTATAAGGGTTACTAAATGGATGGTACTTCTTCAAGGAACTGATTGTGCTAATGTGCACTTAACTGACTTCTGAAGATTTTTTAATAGGTTTTCATTGAAATGTATGCAATTTAGTATAAATCTCTTTACTATCAAACACATGCTACTTTAAAGATTGCGGAAAACCACATTGTTGTCTTGTACCTCTTGGACAAACCTGTTAGCATCTTAGACTACTGTAGAACTATGCTTTTTTTGCAATAACTAAGATGTTTTGTTAGAAGTCGGGGCTTGTTGACTGTCTTTGCAAAACCACGTTGATGATGTTTGATTTCTGCAATTGCTATAGCTTTGTCTTCATAGCTGGATGATCAGACTATGTAGAACTTAACAGATAGCATCTCATTTCACAAAGGAGAATTAAAATAACCTGAAATTCAGGACTTCCTCATTTATACTGTAAATCAAACTTATTTAACAAGACTGTAGTGAATTGCTACATTATCTAATAAATCTGGAGTCAGGCCTTCACTGTTTTAAGCATCCAGAATTTCTGTCTACAGTGAAGTTTATTGCTCCCTAAAAATGTGATTTTACTTGGCAGTATATTTTTAACCATATATTAATATAAGCACTTTTGAAGTTTATCTTAATCTCCCCTTTGTTATCATTCAGATAATCGGTCCAGTGAGTGGAATGTGCATATGTAGAACAAACTAGATTTTGTGGCAATTAGAATGGTAGTAATGGTAATGTTTTGATGCGGTTTTGGTAATACTTTCTAACCTTAATGCCTGTCTGAAGTTCTGTGATTTGAATGTCACCTTTTTGTTTTGCTTTCAGGTACTATGAAGCATTTCCTCCTCTTTCTGAAAAGCCAGTTTGCCTGCAGGAAATTATGACTGTATGGAATAAATCCAAAGTATGCTCTTACTCTAGCTCCTCATCTTCATCCACTGCTCCACCAACTAGCACGGATACATCTTCTCCAAAGGACTGCAATAGTGAAGGTGAAGTAACTAAAGACAGAAGTAATAACGTATCTGCCACCGTACAGGAAAGAACCCAGCAGAAGAAAAGCAAAAATGAGAAAGAAAACAAGTTTAGTAACAACACTGTTGAAGAGAAGCCTGTTTTGTACAAAAAGCAAGTCCGACATAAGTCTGAGGGAAAGATGCGTCCTCGCTCCTGGTCATCTGGATCTAGTGAGGCTGGCTCAAGTTCTAGTGGTAATCAAGGTGAATACAAGGCATCAATGAAATGTATTAAAGTAAGACACAAAACAAGAGAGGTTCGAAATAAAAAAGGGCGTAATGGACAAAGCAGGCTTTCAGTGAAATCTGGTGAAAAGGCTGATAGAAAAGTCCTCAGCGGAAGCAGTAGCAGCAGTAGCAGCGGGTCCATCAAACAGCTGTGCAAAAGAGGTAAAAGGCCATTAAAAGAAATTGGAAGAAAAGAAGCTGGCGGTAGCGATGGCAAAGATTTGTATTTAGACAGCAGAAATGAAAAGGAATATAAAGAAGAACCCTTGTGGTATACTGAGCCGATTACAGAGTACTTTGTTCCTCTTAGCAGAAAAAGCAAGCTGGAGACTACGTACCGCAACAGAGAGGATATATGTGGCATAACATCAGAGGCTGTAGAAGAGTTGTCTGAATCAGTGCATGGTCTTTGCATTAGCAACAATAATATTCATAAAACATACCTCGCAGCAGGTACTTTCATCGATGGTCACTTTGTAGAAATGCCTGCAGTTCTAAATGAGGATATTGACCTCGCTGGGACCTCAATATGTTCTCAACCGGAGGACGACAAATATTTAGATGATGTTCATCTGTCAGAACTAACACACTTCTATGAAGTGGATATTGATCAATCCATGTTGGATCCTGGTGCCTCAGATACGATGCAAGGGGAGAGTCGGATTTTAAATATGATTCGACAAAAGAGTAAAGAAAAAACTGATTTTGAGGCAGAATGTTGCATAGTGTTAGATGGAATGGAGTTGCAAGGGGAAAGTGCAATATGGACAGATTCGACCAGCTCTGTTGGTGCTGAAGGGTGGTTCTTGCAAGACCTTAGTAATTTAGCGCAATTTTGGGAGTGCTGTTCATCTTCTAGTTCTGGTGATGCAGATGGGGAAAGTTTTGGAGGAGATTCTCCAATCAGATTCTCCCCCATCTTAGACAGCACAATGCTTAATTCACACATGCTTGCTGGCAATCAAGAGCTCTTTTCAGATATTAATGAAGGGTCTGGTATAAACTCTTGTTTTTCAGTGTTTGAAGTGCAATGCAGTAACTCTGTTTTACCATTTTCTTTTGAAACACTCAACTTGGGAAATGAAAATGCAGATTCTAGTAGCACTGCTAATATTCTTGGGAAAACACAGTCTAGATTGCTAATATGGACCAAAAATAGTGCCTTTGATGAAAATGAACACTGTTCCAATCTTTCAACAAGAACCTGTAGTCCATGGTCACACTCGGAAGAAACACGTTCAGACAATGAGACTTTAAATATTCCATATGAAGAATCCACGCAATTTAATGCAGAAGATATTAATTATGTAGTTCCTAGAGTGTCTTCGAGTTACGTAGATGAAGAAATTCTAGATTTTTTGCCCGAAGAAACCTGCCAGCAACAAGCTAGAACTTTAGGAGAAATGCCCACTTTGATTTTCAAAAAAAAATCTAAGCTAGAATCTGTCTGTGGTATTCAGCTAGAACAAAAAGCAGAAAGTAAAGACTATAAAACTACACAAGGGTGTAGTGAAAGCAGTCCACGTGGAGATGGCTACAGCTCAGGGGTTATTAAAGATATTTGGACAAACATGACAGACAGAAATTCAGCAGCGATGGTAGAAATAGAAGGAATAGAAGATGAATTGTTTTCAACTGATGTAAATAACTATTGCTGCTGTTTGGATACAGAAGCAAAAGTTGAAACCCTCCAGGAGCCCAATAAAGCAGTGCAGAGATCAGAGTATCATCTTTGGGAAGGTCAAAAGGAGAATTTAGAGAAGAGAGCCTTTGTCTCAAATGATTTATCAAAAGTAGATGGTGGTGACTATACTACACCATCAAAACCTTGGGATGTTAACCAGGATAAAGAAAACTCATTTATACTTGGTGGTGTGTATGGGGAGCTCAAAACATTTAACAGTGATGGAGAATGGGCGGTGGTGCCACCTGGTCACTCAAAAGGGAGCTTATTACAATGTGCAGCTTCTGATGTAGTGACAATAGCTGGTACGGATGTTTTTATGACTCCAGGTAACAGCTTTGCCCCTGGTCATAGGCAATTATGGAGGCCATTTGTATCATTTGAACAGAATGAGCAATCGAAGAGTGGAGATAACGGATTAAATAAGGGTTTTTCTTTTATCTTCCATGAAGACTTACTCGGAGCTTGTGGTAACTTTCAGGTTGAAGAACCAGGGCTTGAATACTCATTCTCTTCCTTTGACCTGAACAACCCATTTTCACAAGTTCTTCATGTAGAGTGTTCGTTTGAGCCAGAAGGAATTGCATCTTTCAGCCCTAGTTTTAAACCTAAGTCAATTCTGTGCTCCGATTCAGACAGTGAGGTTTTACACCCCAGGATATGTGGTGTTGATCGAACGCAGTACAGGGCTATACGGATTTCTCCAAGGACTCATTTTCGCCCAATTTCTGCATCTGAACTTTCTCCAGGTGGTGGAAGTGAGTCAGAATTTGAGTCAGAAAAAGATGAGGGAGGTATTGCTGTCCCTTCTCAAGTAGATGTATTTGAGGATCCACAAGCAGATCTCAAACCTCTGGAAGAAGATGCAGAAAAAGAAGGGCATTATTATGGAAAATCAGAGCTTGAATCTGGAAAATTCCTTCCCAGATTAAAAAAGTCTGGAATGGAGAAGAGTGCACAAACATCATTGGATTCCCAAGAAGAGTCGGCTGGAATGTTGCCAGTAGGAAACCAAGATCCCTGTTTAGAATGCAGTATGAAAGAATCTCTAGATGGGAGGGCGATGGAGAGCTCTAAAGTAAACTGCAGAATAGTGGAGCCACGTGAGGAGACTAGCAGGTTTTGCAGTTGTAAAGCAGGGTGCCATTTCCCCACGTATGAGGATAATCCTGTTTCTTCAGGAGAGCTCGAAGAGGTATGTGGATATATAAAATTACAGAATTTGCAGCTGGCAACTGATAACCAGCAATTTGTCACGTGACAGTTCAATTTAAATGTTTGTAATTGTATGGTTCTTTAGAAAAATACAGTTTTTTAGAGACACTGGAGGTTCCATCTGAACATATGGAAAAACTTTTTTACTGTAAGGGTGACCTAGCGCTGGCACAGGTTGCCCACGAAGGTGGTAGAGTCTCCATCCTTGGAGATATTCAAAAGACATCTAGACGTGGTACTGGGCAACCTGCTATAAGTGGCCAACTTGAGCAGGGGGAGTTGGACATGACCTCCAGAGTTCCCTTTGAATCTCAATCATTTTGTGATTTTGTGAAAAATTAACAGTCTTCAGGCATTACAGTGTCATCTTGCATACTTTTAGAAATATACGTATGTGTACGCTCAAGTGACTTTAAAATCCGTTTACCTTATGTTTTTAGCTTATCTGATTTACATATAATATGTTAAAATGTGCATAAAGTTTGAGTAATGAGATACTACTGATTTTGATTCAAACCTATTTAAAATTTTGAATAGGATGATCTGAAGTCGGTCTTTGCAATATGAATTATGGTTACTTACAAGTAGAAGAATTTGGAGTTGAATTATTGGATGTAAATTTCAGGAAAGAATGGTTTGTAGAAAGGCTTAATTATCTGGAAAATAAAATGTTCTCTTGTCAGCATAGACACAAAAAGAAATAAAATGTGAATGCAAAATATCCATCACTACCACAGTATTGTAAGGAGGCCTAACTATTAACTTTGTGTTAAGCTCAGAGTTTTCTTTCAGGTCATTGTAGCCATAGGTTAAGTAATGATCAGGAGCAAAAATCCCTTCCAGCCAAAAAGATCGAAGTTGTTCTTGCTGTGAGCTCCCTCTGCTCTTGAGAAGAAATATTTGACCAGCAAAATGAAGGTCCTTAAATGTGTCTAGAGGAGGGCAACAAAGCTGGTGACAGGGCTGGAAGGCATGTCTTAGAAGGAGTGGCTGAGGACTTTGGGCTTGTCTAGTTTGGAGAAAAGGAGGCTGAGGAGCGACCTCATTGCTCTCTCCAGCTTCCTGAGCAGGGGAAGTGGGGAGGGAGGTGCTGGTCTCTTCTCCCTGGTATCCAGTGATAGGATGCGTGGGAATGGTTTCAAGCTGTGCCAGGGGAGGTTTAGACTGGACATTAGGAAGCATTTCTTTACCGAGAGGGCAGTCAAACCCTAGAACAGGCTTCCTAGAGAGGTGGCCAATGCCCCAAGCCTGTCAGTGTCTAAGAGGCATTTGGACAATGCCCTTAATAATGTGCTGTAACTTCTACTCAGCCCTGAAGTGGTTGGGCAGTTGGACTAGATGATTGTTGTAGCTCCATTCCAACTGAAATAGTCTAGTCTATTCTAGTGTAAAATAATTTAGTTGTGTAGCCAGCCCAGAAATGTTGTCTGGAGAGTTACAAGTTGCATCTTACATTTTCTTTTCCTCTTCAGCCTCCTCTTCCACATACTCGGCAGTTGTAGTGTCTACATTAGGAGGGAATTTTTTTCTTTTTTAACTGAAGAGTTGCACCCAGCTTGTGTTGTGCAATTGTAGACTCCTCAATTATAAGTTTGAAACACTAATTAATGTATGGGAAAGCTAACCTTTTTCATGCTAAAATTAAAGCTAACCTTTTTGTTGAACAAAATCAGAGTTCCTTATTTTTCTTCTTCCCTGTTTGTTTCTTCTCTCATCCTCCTTTAAATTAATTGCTATTGCAGCTTCTTTTCCCAATGTCAATAAGTTGATGTCTGCTGCTTGCACATCACAATCAAATTTGTGACTTTTACAGGCTTAACTGTTAAGCTAACAGCGATGAAGTGGCTCCAGAAATCTTTTCTGGTGTCTGAGAAGTTTCTGGGTTTGTGCCAGGCCTTGCAAAAAGAGTCACCAAAAAAATTAATAAACTTAGACTGTAAGTCAGAACAGATTCCTGAACTACCTTTTACCAGGAGTAAGCAGAATCTAACTTCATCATTCAGTAGGACATAATGAATGAACAAATGGTATAATATGGCTTGAAAAAAACCTTTGGTACTGAATAGGGCTCCAAAAGCTCTGGCATTATATTTTCTTTAAGTTCCTTCATGCAAGAGGAAAACTAACTGCTTCCCTTGGTCAGGTTGCATGATTTTTGTAGGCTTTTTCATAGCTTCAAAATTATAAAGTACAAAGGGCCAACAACAGTCTCAGCAGTCTAGGCTCCAATTTGGTTTGCAATTAAGCTCTTCCTAGCGGGCTTGAGGAACCTGATTACAACCTAAACTCTGAAAGACGGTTAACTAGCCCTCCCATATCTAGCATGTCTCAAGAGGATGTCTGCAGACTCTGGGCTTTTCTAAGAGCCGTTAGTGTGCATCTGAAGATAATAGGCTTTTTGGCTTGAGAACATTTATCTAAATTTATTATTGTAGTTAAGCCTATCTGTAAAAGAAGAGGATTTTTAAACATTAAAACAATTTTAATATGTTGGTTATGAAGTAAACTTTAATCAGTAAAGGTGTGATGACTATATCATGTGCAGGAAGGGGTGCAAATGTCATGCAAGTATGTCTTCTGTGTGCAAACTTTTATTTTTCAGAGTAATATTATGTATTTTCATGAGCATTAAACAAAATCAATGTAAAATACCTAGAATTAGAATGGTTTAGGAGAAGCATTCTTCCTGGACACCCCACACGTACATGCATGGGAAAAAGTTTTAACTTGAGCAGAGGCTATGGGATTGACTGATTAGCATAGATCAGTATTTGTAAAGGATTTTTTTTAAATGAAAATTCTGTGCTTACTTTTATTGACTTATGATAAAAGTTAAAGTTATTTTTTAACTCACTGTTATTTAACATATAGTTTGCGTTGTGTTCTGAGGTACCTCCAATATTTTTGCATAAATAATGGATGTGAAAATACTAATGTAGACCACAGTGTAATAGTAAAACATTGTTTTGCATCACATAAACTTGAATTATATGTGTTGTGCAAACACACATCTTTGGATACCTCCTATTTATAAGGAGAATCCAGTTTAGTTTCCTCCCTTTTAACCTTCTATATTAGAGCACTTTTAAAATTACAGCATATTTTGCAGCAACAATTTGCTGATAGCTCCTGCAGAAGTTCTTCAAAAGTGAATGATAATTATATATACCTAGCTTTAAGATTAAAAAAAAAACCCAACCAAACCCACAAAAAAAATGCCCAAAACAAAAAAACCCCAAACCCATCCCTCTAAACAACAACACCCTCCCCCCCCAAAAAAAAACAACCAAACAAAAACCTGAAATATAGTCCTTTTTCTTCCAAGTAAATGCTCTTACCATTTAGCTGTGGAGTCATGGGTAAGTACACAATCTGGTCCACTTAATGATCTCTGAAGATAACAATGCTGAATCTCTTGCCAACAAATCTGATACGGGCTCTGATCCAATAGGTGTGCCCTAAGAATGCTTATACTATTGAGTTCTTGACATAGGTAAAGAGACTTCTGGGGTTTGTTGGGATCCGTACCAAACTTTGGAGGTCTGAACATGGCTAGGACAACGCATTTGGGGATGAGGAAATTTTACTGGCAAAAATCTTGTTTATGGATCTCGTGACTTAATTGGCCTGTTAGATTTGGTGAGGTACTTTGCTTGACTGGAATAATGCCATGTAAGTGTGTAACTCCTTTAGGAAGGGCTGGCAAGAGAGGAAGGGGAGTGCCTCGCATACAGTGGTTCTGAGGTCAATAGTGTAGAAGATAACCTGCCATAAACCTAGGCAGTGGTAAGAGGGAGACAAAATTCAGAGGGGTCTGCTTTCTGCCTTAAAATCAGGAGAATCAAGTGGGGAAAAGCATTCAAGAGCATGTAGAGTCATCCACATAGAAAACAAAGGACTTCATTGTAAAAAAGAGAGTAATTTTGGGGCTATCTGATAAAGGATTGGTCTAGATAGTCCTTGATACGTGCTGATCATGGCAGATGACGAAGACATGTACAAAGACTTTGAGCTCTAACTTTCTAATTAATATGACATTAATTTGCTGAGATTTTGAAGGGTGAAAGTATCTTGTATGAGAGGGAGCTTAAAAAGATATTCACAACGACAGTATAAAAATCATGAGGAAAAAAACAAGGTTTAAAGTAAGCTAATAAAATAAAGATTTGGTACACCTGAAAGTCCTAGAAGTAAATCCGAAACAGAAGAATGAATGAAGGATATTTCTGAGAGACAGAACAAACAAGCTTGGAGAGTTATGAAAAGATAATGGCAAAAAGGTGTTGTTTATTGTGGATTTTGTCATTGTTTGCATTGGTGATGAAAAGACAATTAAGCAAAAGAGTAGTACAGATAAATTACACTGTTTCAGCTAGTCATAGGAATATTCAGCCGGATATCATGAGGAGCAGCAGCTAATTTGAAAAAAAGCCTAGTAGAACACTTGTTTGAGAACACACAGAAGATAGCAAATATATAAAGGGCAAACACATATCCATCTTTTTAAAGACAAAAATGGAACTTGGGTTATTAGCAATGACTCTCTTAAATTCCCTAACGAAATGTTTTAAACTGTAAATGGCATGGATGCATGAGAAACTGAGAAAGTTTCTAAGTATTGGTTTGGCAAAAAGATTGCACTGTCAAAATAACAGTCAGTGGCTTGCTAGAGGACAAAGGAGATGATTAGTTTTTCTGGTCTGGGCGTAAAATACATGTTCATGAAAATCCCTGATGATATCAAACTGGGAAAGTCTGCAGTTACACTGGAAGACAGGATTAGAATCAAAAGATTGCTAAATTGGAGAAACAGTCTGAAAAATAAAATGCAATCCAGCAGGGACAAATACAAACTTCTAAAGAAAATAATAATCCTCTTCACAAACAGTGTGAAGAGTGACCGGCGAGGAAATGATGTGAAACAAAAAAGCATCTTCAGGTAGATCATAAGCTGAGCATAAATCAGCAATGATACACTGCAAAAGACAGCAACCTTGTGATATATAAATAGGAAAGCCTTCTGTAAGAGGGGGAGTAATTGCTCCTCCGTAGCTGGAGCGGGAAAGCCGTCTGCTGGAGTCCGGGCTGGGATCCCATTACCTTGTATCAAGAAAGATGTCCTGAGGAGGGCAACACAAAAATCACTACTTCTGAAAACAGAGTGAAGGAACTGGGTTGCTTTATCTAAAAAAAAAAAAAACTTGAAGAAGAACCCATCAATTTTGCAGAAGCTGTGTTCATAGTTACAGGAGATAAGGAGAAAGCTGTGCTTGTCTTCTAGGCTCTGGTAACACAAAGGAGGTGGATGTTATGACCTTAAATCACAGCAAGGGAAACTGAAGAAAAAGAATTCTAACCAGAAAATTGGCTTAGTAAGGCTTAGTATTATAATTATAACTGAGTAAGGCTCAATTATTTTTAGGGAAGCAGTGGAAATTCTGTCTTGAAGAGATTTAGAGTGTAGGAATAGTGCATTTTGATTCTGCCTTTGCAGAAGAGTAGAGACTAGATGATCTTATAGGGTCCCTTGCACATAAATTTCCAGTGAAATTCAAGAATTAGGTGACTGCCAAATAGGTTTTAAGAATATAAATCATAGAATCACAGAATGGTTTGGGTTGGAAGGGGCCTTTAAAGGTCATCTAGTCCAACCTCCTCTGCAGTGAGCAGGGACATCTTCAACTAGATCGTATTGCTTAGAGCCCCATCCAACCTGGCCTTGAATGTTTCCAGGGATGGTGCATATACCACCTCTCTGGGCAACCTGTGGCAGTGTTTCACCACCTGCATCGTAAAAAATGTCTTCCTTATATCTAGTCTAAATCTTCCCTTTTTTTAGTTTAAAAACTATTGCAACAGGCTCTGCTAAAAAGTTTGTCCCCATCTTTCCAGTAGGCCCCCTTTAATTACTGAAAGGCTGCAAAAAAGGTCTCCCTGGAGCCTTCTCTTCTCCAGGCTGAACAACCCCAACTCTCTCAGCCTGGACAGGTGTTTCATCCCTCTGATTGTTTTTGTGGCACTCCTCTGGACTTGCTCCAACAGGTCCATGTCTTTCCTGTGCTGAGGGCTCCAGAGCTGGGCATGGTACTCCAAGGTGGGGTCTCACTGGAGTGGAGTAGGGGGGCAGAATTACCGCCTTCAACCTGCTGGCCACACTCCTTTTGATGCAGCCCAGGATACGGTTGGCCTTCTGGGCTGTGAGCACATGCTGTTGGCTCATGTCCAGCTTCTCATCCACCAGTACCCCCAAGTCCTTCTGAGCAGGGCTGCTCTCAATCCCTTCATCCCCCAGCCTGTATGGATACTGAGGATTGCCCCAACCCAGGTGCAGGACCCTGCCCTTGGCCTTGTTGAACCTCATGAGGTTCACATGGGCCCACTTCTTGAGCCTGTTCAGGTTCCTCTGGATATCAACTCAGGCATGTCAACCTCACCACTCAGCTTGGTGTCGTCTGCAAACTTGCTGAGGGTGCACTAGATCCCACTGTCTATATCATTGATGAAGACATTGAACAGTACTGGTCCCAATACGGGCCCCTGGGGGCCTGAAAAGCAGGGACACTGCTTTTCACTGATCTCCATCTGGACATTGAGCTGTTGACCACTGCCCTCTGGATGCGACCATCCAACCAATTTCTCATCCACCGAACAGTCCACCCATCAAATCCATATCTCACCAATTTAGAGAAGGATATTCTGGGGGACCATGTCAAAGGCCTTACAGAAGTCCAGATAGACAATATAAGTAGCTCTTCCTTTGTTCACTGATGTAGTCACTCCATCATAGAAGGCCACTAGGTTGGCAAGGCAGGACTTGCCCTTGGTGAAGCCATGCTGGTTTTCTCGAATCACTTCCCTGTCCTCCATGTGCCTTAGCATAGCTTCTAGGAGGATCTGTTCCATGATCTTCCCGGGCACAGAGGTGAGGCTGACAGGTTGGTAGTTCCCAGGGTCCTCCTTTCTACCCTTTTTAAAAATGGGTGCAATATTGCCCTTTTTCCAGTCACCAGGGGCTTCACCTGACTGCCATGACTTTTCAAATATGATGGAGAGTGTCGTGGCAACTACATCAGCCAATTCCTTCAGGACTATGTGATGCATCTTGTCAGGTCCCATATACTTCTGTATGTTCAGGTTCCTCAGGTGGTCACGAAACTGATCTTCTCTTACAGTGGGAGGGACTTTTCTCCCCTATCTCCCCAAGTCCCTGCCTTGCGGTCCATCCACTTGAGAGGTGTGGGGAGAGAGGTTGCCTGTGAAGTCTGAGGCAAAAAAGTTGAGTACAACTTGAGCCTTTTCCTCATCCATTGTTACCAGTTTGCCAGTCTTGCTTATCAGGGGGGTATGCTTTCTTTGACCTTTTTCTGGCTGACATAGCTGTAGAAGCCCTTCGTATTAGTCTTTGCGTCCCTTGCCAAGTTCAGCTCCAGCTGTGCCTTGGCCTTCCTGACCCCATCCCTACACAACTGGGCAGTGTCCTTATACTTTTCTGAGGATACCTGTCCCTACTTCCACTGCCTGTGCGTCTCTTCCTTGCTCTTTAGTTTGACCAGCAGGTCTCAACTCAGCCATGCCGATCTCTTGTCTTCCTTTCCTGATTTCTTACACCTGATTTCTTACATATAAAGTCCCTTTGTTCATTTGTGACCAGCTTCTTGAGCCAGATGTATCTTCCCTGGGTAGCTGATGAACTTAAAATTAGGATCTGATCTTTGAATGGCACTCAATGGGTTCATTGCTGCTTTCACTTCTAAATCATTCTTGTGTTGTTTCTTGTATTCTTTCTGATAGTAAGGGATTGCAGAGCAGGTTCAAGGAAATTTGTACTTACAGATTAATATGACTTTTAATTTTTCTGTGGTTGGTTATGAAGCTGTCAGTTGTCACACTTCAGATAATATTCAGATCATGATGAGGCTTTAGTTCTTGATCTGTTCATATTCTGCAAAACTCCTGCCACTGCCTCAATCCTTGTCAGCATGCATTCTGAAAGAGCAGAAATATTCAATGCTGGTGTTTTCAAATTAGTATCTAAAGCCCAAATAGTCTATCCTGAAAGGCATATCAATTTAGATGAAAAATAATAGCTATTTAGATGGGTAGCTGGAAAATCTAATAGAATACTCATAAAAAAAAATCTCATAAAATACTGGAAGTGCCCTTTTTTCAAGACAGATGGTCCTTAAAACTGTAGACCCCAGTTCTGGGGAAATGCTTTGCATAAATTTTGCTTGGAGAATAAAGTTCTGACCAATGTAATTTTTCTAACTAGCAAATGACTAATCAGCTGTATGAACTTGTTATAGACTTTTGTCTGTAACTGCAGGGGGAAAACTTGTGATGGAAGCAAGGACCTCAACAAAAATGATTGCTACCTCATACAAAATTGTTAGTTAAAGAACAGCAAAAAAAATTGTGCTGATATTTCCCTATGCAGATTGTTGATAAAATAAGCTTGAAGTTAAGCACATCCTATACCAGTTCCTGTTGGAGAAAAAAGATGTATTGCATATTCATAAATGCTCTCCAAGAAATTTATTTGAGATCGCAGAATAAAACTGTTACTTTCTGCCAAGAAGAAAGAATAAAGTAAATTCCTAGTGAACTACTTGTTTGAGCAATCAAGCTCTTACCTGAGGAGAAATATTTTGTTATATATATATAAAAAACAAAATATAAATAAAATAAATAATTTGGGGGTTGTGGGTTTTTTTTCATTTATCAACATGAACTTCCCTTTTAATACAACTGTATACATAAGGAGAGGGGGACGTAACCTCACCCCCCTGCGCCCTCCAGATTTCTCCTACCTTCCTTGGCTTTTCTGTCTGTGCATTTATCATTTGGGTAGTAAAACCTCATATTGCAGATGTGACAGTACCAAGTTTATCATTTTATCATATGATTGGGTCTTTTTTCTTGAATCCTGCTTTCATGCTTCTAGACCTGGTCTTTTCCAACTTTGGTAGTCATTGTTTCCTCACCTACCTAAATGCCCCTGTCAAAGATATTCCTAAAAGTTGGCTTAGTGTCCTGTCATACAGAAACTACAGTTAAATTTTATCTTATGTCAGCAAACGAACAGTACCACTCAAATGTGCTGTTTATCAGGCTGCCTCCTGGGCACAGTTGAAAACCGGGGTGTTGGATACGTCCCTTGCTGTAGTGAACATGGGAAAGTTCACACAAGCAAAATGAGCAGAAGAGTAAAATGCTCCTCCCTGGCATTCGTTCTGGTAGGCCCAGCTCCACAGTCTGACATGTGTCCACCAAAGTGGCTTGTCCTCTTCCCCAGATCAATATAATATGATATTCTGCTGCATACTTGCAGTACAGCTTCATCAGCTAATCAATTACATATTGCTGTCCATAGCAGTCTGGCGAAGAAAGCAGCAATACAATAAAACTGTGTAGAACGGTAATCTTCCTTGGCTGCTTTATTTCAAATATGCGTGAGTGGAAAAGGTGAGGAAAAATCTCATCGGCTGTAGGAAATGGCATTCATGGTGCAAGAAACAATCTTTTACTTCTCTGCTTGTTTTGCCTTTTAGTCAATTGTATCCTTAAAATGCTGAATTGCTTTTCCATTGTGATGCTGGAGATCAAATACACTCTTTAAAATGATCATTATCCACTTAAGCTCACAAAATCTCTCCCTCGTGGTAGCTACTTTACTCCAGCTAGGTTATGGAGTTGTTTCACTGTAATTTGATCTTTGAAGCAGCTCTAGATTTTTTTAAGTTGAAAAAACCCTTATACTTGCTTTTATTCCTTTAGAAAGTATTTGTACTGATGTTTACAAAGAATGGTTATTCTTTGTATACCAGAGGTTTCGTTTGAAATTTTGGATGAAAAACCTAAGTGGACAGCCCTGCTGTTGTATGAAGTTCTTAGGAAGGTTCATTTGAGAGAAAAAGACATAAAATGATGTTGGAAGGAGCAGATGTGAGCTGGATGCCAATGAAAGACATATAAGTGCTATTTAAAGTTTTGAAATTACTTTACTCTTTCAAACTCTTATACAAACAATAGCAAACATTAAAATTATTTTTTTCTGCTGTTGGCTTAACTCTTGGTATGGGAGTGGTATCAGGGGGACAGAAGCAGAATTGGGAGTTTTAGCGTCTGCATGTAACTGCACAATTCTGACCCAGATCTACTGAAAATTCATAGACAATTGTGGCTGAAATCAGCCAGGACTTGGGGCAGGAGACTCTTGCGTAACTGTAACATTACAGTAGTGTTTGTGCTTGTGAATGCTGAAGCCCGCACATGATTTTACATCGCCTCAATCAGAGGCTCTAGGAGAAGCCTGAGTTACGGTATGTCTAGCTGTAGAACAAGAAAGGAAACCCGTCAGCCTTCTCTCAGACCTGCAGCAAGACTGGGAGTGAAACAGCGTTGCAGTTGGGTTTGCCATGTTGTCTTTGAGCTCTGCTTAAGAAGAAAGTAAAATAAATATGGATAGTTTCCGAGAGGAAAGACCTCCACTTGCAATTTCTATTACCGGTACCATTGAGAATAATAGCTATTTAGATGGGTAGCTGGAAAATATAATAAAAATTTTCATAGAGCACTGGAAGTGTAATGTGAGTACATGTGAGAGAAGGAAGAGGCATAAATTGAAAATGCTGTTTTAAAAGGGAAAGAATGCCAACAAAGGAAGGCAGTTATGGTACTATTCTGGAGTTGGTATTTCATATTTACTAACTGGGAGAATTTCTTTAATTCACAGAAATTTTCATAATGAAAGACCGTGCAGTTATAGTAAACATCTAAGCAACTGTAGGAAAAAATAGGTTTCTTAATGTATAAAATAGACATCAGCTCGTGGCTTCCATCACCTCCCAGACAAAACCCCCAAATGGATTTAGTATGGATAGTAGGTCTTTCTACATCTGTCCTTTTGCTTTATACATCTGGCGTTAATGCTGGTTTGGAAAGGAACACGAGTCATTCCACAAGGATCAGTGTGGAGGCAAGAGGGCCAGGTCTGAGCTCAAACTGAAGTCTTGCTGGGCTGCTTCTCCATGCAGCCAGGAGATGTGTCTCTGCCATTCTCTAACTCTTCTGGTATCGAGGCAGTGACGGAAGGACACGGGAGCTGAGGCAGCCTGTGACCAGCGTCAGTTCAGTCACCGAGCCATCCTCAAGCAGGGGCGTAGGCTCTGATGGTGACTTAGCCCAGGAAGCAAGGCTGCTGTAGCTTGTTATACCCTGCTGCCAGACCCAAGCGGGCTTTGCTTGTGACCTGCTGTGGTTCATCCAGCTTAGCATGTGTGTAGATGTGAGTGCAGGTGTGACACCAGCGACGTGGGAAACTTGGCAGCTAATAATGCAGTGTGCCTGTGGAGTTTAGATGCCTCTGTCTGTAGGCAGCAGCAGAGTGAGGCTTCCATGATTTAATTTATTTGTAAATGCACATCTTTCTTACTAAGTTCTGCTTCAAATACCCCTGAGCTTGCTTTGGCTATTTTTCTTTCTCTTTTCTTTTTTTTTTAAACTATGGTTTAACTTTCTAAGAACTCCCTTTTCTGCAGTCGGCGTTTGAGCTTGTGGAGGGTGGTTCCAAAAGGACTGTTCCTTGGTGTTATGAGGGGAAACCAGCACAGATAATTTCGGTATTTATTACAACAGAATTTCACAGGGAAAAAAATTTATCTGGCACACACTTCTGAATAGAGCACCCCTGAGTTGCTCATTGGGTTTGAGGGGGACTTCTGTTTATTAAGTAATAAGCATGTGTAAGATTAGGTTCTATAGGCTTGTAGTTCTACAGTAGTTTAAGGAGGAACAAAAGGAGGTTCATTAATTTTCCATGCTTATATGTTCTCAGGTTTACAGAGGAGGAAGCTGGATAGAAACTCAGTGTTGAAGCTCATTTGTTACTGGTTTTTAGTAGCTAGTTTCACGATAGTTTGTTTTCAAATCATTCTGTCTAATATCTATAAGGGTTGTCACAAGCTGGCATCATCTTTTGAAGGTTAATGGGGATACCCGAGATGCAGTTATAAAACTAGGAACGTGTCTGTTGTGACAAGCCATTGGTGTTTTAGCCACGTCCGTTAATTTCATAAGGGAAGGGCTCTGGTAAACTTAAATTACCTTTAAAATATGGTGGTGGGGGGTAGTATTTAGGCATTTTTAGTGAGTAGATGGAGATTATTTTTAGCATAAAGACAAATTATTAATCATCCTCATAAGCAATTTTTCCTCATGTTGGCACATTAATTCTCTAGTTTAATTTTATGTTATCCCATTGAAGGTAACGGTACTACTTTAAACAATAAATTTTGCAACTCTTTGCTTTCTTTTCTGTTTTGTTTTACACTGAACTATTTGTCATATTGACTAATGTCGTTTCATTGTATTCTCATCTCTTGGGTAGCTATTTGTTCTCTCTTGTTTTGTACTTAGACTATACGGTGTAGGGCTGGAATTCATCTTTTTCTTCTGGATTTGTACAACTCTATATTGACAAAGTATGAGCCCCTGTGTGGAGTTCATATTGATTATATGAGTTCAGATAATGGTGGTTCTATTGTAGTTTGACAGTCCTTTCCCATTCGTATTAGAAATTAAATAGTGTGAGCTATAAAAAATCGCTTGTAGCACCAGAGTTTCCTCCTTTACATGTAAGTATATTATTTATGGCATAATGAAGTGTGATTATTGTCTAAACACTTTCCTATATTGAATACTAATCTGCAGAGAATGAGTGGCAGCCAGGAAAAGCAATGCTGGTGGGAAAAGGCGCTCTATTCTCCCCTTTTTCCTGCATCACAGTGTGAAGGTAAGAAGCTATGCCTGTTTGAACTAACTTGCTGTCACACCTGTGTTCGAATGAAGTGCTACAATTGGAATTGCTGCAGATGAACTGGAACTACCGTCTGTATTTAAAAAAAAAGAAAAACTCACAGTAAACTTCCATAATAAATTCTGTAATCTGAGAGAGAACTGGGATGCTTCAGTTGGATTTGTAATAAATCTCGAGCACGCTTCTAAATAGTTTTAAAATAAAAGTACTTTTAAAATAGCCTTAATATTTATGCAAATTTACTTAATTCCAGAGGCTGGAATTAAGTAAACAGAATATTAATCTCTGAAAATATTTTACTACGTTTTTGACTATGTTTCAACCTGAATAATACTTATTAGGTAGCTAATTTTATAAGAATGTGAAAACACGATAATTACCTTTTATGGGTTCGCATAAGTAACATGCCAGTTATTCAGTGAATGTGTGGAATTTCTCTCAAGCTGGGAAGGAGAGGGATTTGCCTTTTGGCCACTCCTTTCACAGTGACAATCTGGGAGTTTTTCTGTCCCGCACAGAGAGTAAGTCCAGTCTTGGTAGGCAGGCTGCTTGCAAGCGGAAGCAGGTGTGCTTCCAGCACTCTCTCTTGCCTCCCAAGAATTTATAGCATCTGACAGCTGGCCTCAGCTCAGGTTTTCAGTGGGCGGGCAAGAATCCAGACAGCTTTTTCTTGCCTGCATACCAATTTACCTTTTCTGGGGAGAAGGCAAGAAGCTAAATAAGAACATTCTGTATACCGAATTGACTGGCTATCTGATGCTTTCTCTTGTCTGAGGCTCAGCGCAATAAACTTTTGATCAGAGACCTGGTTCCTTAATAATCTGGAAGTAGATTAGCCAGTAATTATTACTGAACTCTTTTTGGAGTGCACCTTAAAGCGCAACCAACTAAACTGTGTTCTCGGTGCCTAAATGCCCTTACTTTGGTGTTTAGGACAATTTGGGTCACTTCCAAGAACATCTTAATTTACTTCGCTCCCAGCTAGAAGTGTGTTTGCAGAGTGAGAGAGAATAGATTGATGCTTACAGGACTTTGATTTGCCTCCTGGACTGGTCACAGAACCTCCCGTATTAGAAAAATAGTCAGTGTTTACGAAGTAAAGATATTTCGTGTCCGTTTGTAAAGTTGTGGGGGTTTTTTTCACGGTGAGAGTTGCAGAGGTATTATTGGTCTAATAACAAATGCAGTGACTCGCACTCTTGAGTACATATTTTACACAGAGTAATCCTTGAATTCCTGAGAGTGAATCGTGTCATCTTTTTACTGACATCTGCTGGTGAACCTGCATAACTATGCAAGTGTTTCACCACCTTAGTTTGTCAGGGGAAGACAGAATATGCAGTATAAAATACTGTGAAGTCCAGAACCTGCTTGATACAGTGTATCAGGTGTATTCACTGATATAGTGAATCAGTGACTAGTTCCAGAATTTACTGTTTTAGACTAAGTTGAACAAAACCAGAGCTTTATCATCAGAGCTGATGTTCTTCTTTTACAAATCTTTAGCTGTTTTCTGCATGGGCGTTTTTTCTATATGACTATTGATGTATGTGATCCATACATATCTCTATCATATATGTTGATATTATATATGGAAATTTACTCTGGTAAGTAGAAACCACAGCCATTCATGTCAACTTTTTTTTTTTTTCGAGCTTCAGTCAGGATCAGGCTGCTGTTGCAGTGTATTTTGTATGGGTATAGAAATAAGAATGATCTGGAACACCATGCAGTATCAGAATTCAAAAATGTACTGAACCATTTATATCAAAACAGTAATTCTGGCTGTTTGTACCTTACTATTTTGGGTGTTTTCCTTGACTAAGTAGCTGCTTCTTTTAGCTTATTATTATTTGGTTATCCAGGTAAGATTTGATGGAGCTTCCGTAAGGTATTATACTTATCTCTTTAAGGACGTCAAACTATAAAATCCCCCACAAACACAGAGTTTACATGGCTTAGAGTGTGAATTTTAAGAATACTTGTCTAGATGCTTTCATTTTGGCTAAATGTAAATAACAGTGTTCCTCAATTCTGTTTTTTCTTCCTTTTTCCTCTGAAACACCCCCACAAACACAATGTAAGAGTGTTACACAAATGCCAAGGGAGAGAATGGTGTAGGAGAATTTGCAGATGTAAAGGAAATATCCAACGATGATGAACATCTTTTAGATTTTAATATGGTAAGTTTGTCATTGGTTTGGGGGAGGAGTTTTTTTGTTTATTTTATAAGGGTGTGCTACCACATCTTTCTTTTCATCACAGTTTTCAGTCTGGCCTCCAATGAACTTCCTACAAAAACCTTCAAAAGCCTTTCTTTCCTTACTTTCTTTTTTAGTCTCCTCTGTGTCTTGAGCGGTCTTCTGAAAACTCCTCAGGGTTGTACTTTGGGTAGTACAACCCTTTGTACAAACAGTTGTACTTCTAGTAGTTAAGCAAAATCAGTTTCACTTGGGAACACTTGGCTTTTGCTTGTCGTGTGTGTTAAACATGAGTCTTTTTTTCCTCAACTTCTAATTTCAGTAAGCATAGAGTGGGCCAATGTGCACTGTGAAGGCAGAAAGGACCAGTAAAGGCGTAAACATAATGTATGCTGAATTCTGTCCTGCTTACAAACAAAAACCTGATTTTTGCTGGAGGGAAAATCTTTGTGTGTATATCCACTTAATGATACATTTTTGAACTTTATAGTGGTGGTAGCGCTTAAATTTACACTGTGACATGCTTGCTATAGCTTTACTGATTGGGCTGAAATTACATTGGTTTTGCTTGAAGTTTAGTCAGATCTGTGCTGTGTTTTCTTGATATTTAATACTTACTACCAAATTTTGGAGATAACTTTTACAGTAATTTTCTAACATGACCTGTGATAGTGATGCATTTTAACCGAGTTCACTTTTGATTCGCTTGCTGTTTTGTGCAAATCCTAAAATTAAGGAACAGGGAAAAATAATAAAAGCTTCACTTTTTTTCCCTGCTGTTCTGCAGTCCTTTCTACATAGTGGACTAAGTCAGGAAAGAGAAGGACTTGCCCTGTAATCGTGACATCTCTCTTGAACAACTACAAAACTTTATAACCTCCCAGCTCAGAAAAAAGCAAGCATGTTCTTTCTTGTTCCCCATCAACAATGTCAGTTTAAATCCTTAGGTTTCTTCTGTTTATGAAGCAAGATGTGCAGATGATATAAATGCTGAGGCGAAACCAAATGGCTTCAGGAAGAAGATCTACTCCAGTGATAGCTCCAGCTCTGAAGACACAGCTTCAGAAGGTGGAAGTGAATGGGCTGATCCGTGTGAGGAGGAGCTTTTTTCTCGAACTCAACTATAAAAACTGCAGAGTAGAACAGATGATTTAAAAGTAACATGAGATGGAAAACTATCCTTCTTGAGGGTCTGTAGCTCTAAAACAACAACTTGAGTTTCCTCTTCAGTTAATGGATTCAGATGTGTATTTATCTTTCTCTTCTTGCTTATTTTATAGATGAGGACACAGCTGTCCCGTTGAAGATTTTTTTTTCCCCAAAAAAACTGTTAAATTCTTGGCTATTTGAACTAGACTAGATTGTGTTGTCAAATCAAGAATGGATGTGCATGTGCTTGTCTTAGTAGTACCACTGCTTTTTTGCATCTTAATTGCAGTTATTTTCATTCGTAACTGTAGCCCTACCACTATTACTATCTTCTTAGCATCGCAGTGTCTACAACTACTTCTGCTATTCAGAGACTTCAGCTTTCTGCACATTAGGCTTTGTTCTTTAAGAACTGGGAGATAAATACTTAACACTGTAATCTATCAGTGCCTTTCTGAATGCAGGAGAAAAGCATGAATGACTTGTCCAGTCTTCATTCAGTAAATCTCGTAACTTTGAAGTAGGAACAACAGGGTTGTGCTTTAGAGACTTACAGAAACTGTGTTTTCTATCCTATGATTCCCCCTCCCGCAAACCAACACTGAGGATACCATGGTTTGTATTTTTGCTAACTGGAGAAGCCAAGGATTTTTTGTAGGTATGGAGGCAATGTGGGGTTTTTTCCTTTTTTTCTTTTTTTTTTTGTCCTTTTCAGCAACTTGCCAATGTGGGGCAGAAGTTTAAAAAGTAACACCAAAAATAATAAACCACTGGGGTGATGTGTGGATTGTTGTGAATTTTGTAACAAGTAATGAGAATGTTGTCTTGTTGCAGATGATGGCATTCACGTAAGCTGCAAAAGCATCCTGTACTGAACTTGAGCCTGAATGACTGAAACTATCTAAAATGCTCAGAGTGTTCAATGTTTTAAATGCAAAGGGTCAGTGCTTCACTTGAAAGAAATCCTGTGGCTGCTGCAGTTGGCTGCTGTTGTGGCTGTAATTTAGTAAATCTCGTAGTTCATTTTGTGTTTCTGAGAGAATGTGTGGGGCAAGTTATGTGTGTGGTGGGTGGGGGTAGGGAAGGTGATGACTTACAACATACATGTGTGATTGCAGTAGTGATTGTTGCTTTATGTGACTTGCTTTAAGTTTTATTTTGTTAACTTAGTCAATACATTGTCAAGTTGCATCTGTACAAGATTATCAACTCCTTGTGCTTTTAACACATTATGCAAAATGTATAAGCCAGGAGGAGCAATATTTGCAAAACTAAACATTCTAAGTTTTTACCAACTCATAGTTTATAAAACAACAACAACTAACTAGTCTATACAATAGCAGCATGTCTATAACATCAGGAAGTGCAGAAAGTCCAATACTGACTTGAAAAGCTTAACCGTTAATTTTGACAGGCAATAAACCTCATGAGAACTATAGCTGTTTGAAATGTGAGCTGAACTGCCTTTGAAATATGTTCTGCGCTAGAAAGGTTTTCTGAGTAACTTGGTTTTGTTGCCTTTATTCAATTGATAATGTAAGAGTTGAAATACATGGTTGGAAAACCATGCCACTCTTTGTGCAACGCTTTTGTTGAGACCCTTAATTAAAATTGGCTTGGTTTGTCCTTACCCAGGGACTTCCTTTCAGTCCTCCTCTTAGACTATGTTTTAAGGGTCTGTATTCATACAACAAATCTTTTGACACTTTACAGTTTCTTTTCTTAATTTATTTGCAGACTTTGGATAGATTTTTATATATTTTACTTTCTTCTGGAGCTTCCTTGAGAGGTTGTTTAGCACCTGCACTGAGAACTAGTTAACTGTAACATGAAAGCAAAAGAGAACTTTACACACAAATTCTTCAAAATCACTACAGTAAAGAATGGAACAGAACTTCATTTGAGAACAAGAAATAACCAAAAGGACATATTTCAAACACAAACTTCAGCTCAGTTAATTTTGGCTAGAGCTGCTTCTTTGGTAAGAAAGGGCTCAAAAACAACAAAGGTGTTGCTTATAGTTACATTGTGGCATGTAATGATTCCAGCACCTTTGGGGAAAATAAAATCGTATCTTGAGCTTGGGCAATAACAAATTGTCTTTACTTGTTTTCATAGTTTAATGGCTAAAGCTCTGAAGCTTTCAGTGAGAGTTGAAGTGTGGTTTTTAGTTTTTCTGTATGGATAGAAACACAACAACAACAAAAGCATTAAAGGTTGGCATACGCTGAACCGCACCGTGGTATGAAGCGCATTGCATATCCATAGCACTGAAGTATCAGTTTTCCATTCCTGGGCTGAAATTTGTTTCTACTTTTTGCTTCAAGTGGTTGTATTGTTCTGATTTCACGTACACCAGAGTAACTGATTTTGTTTTCTTGTGGAGTTACTTAACACCGAATAAAAATATAAAAGGACAATTGGATGGTGTGTGTGCGTGTTCATTTTCTTTGGCTAATGTATATACCTTACATACAACGTGGCAGTTAAGCATTAAACATTCTGTAGAGAGAGCATGAGGTACCTAACTTGGGAGTTCTTTTCATTGCTGTAATTTTTTTAATCTATTTTTTATTCTTTTTCAATGCAATGCAAGAAAATTAAATACACTCCATATGTTCTTTAAAAAAAAAGAAGCAAACAAAATAAAATGTCATAATCTCATTCCAAAAATTAATTTGTAGTGACAACTTCACATTTGGAGAACACGAGACCTTATTCCAAAAAAAATTAAAACCCAAGCAAACCCAGACCCTCTCTCACATAACAGTCAAAGAACTTTTATATAGCACAGGATCTAAAACAGCAGACTTTATTTCTGCTTTCAACTTGTGCTCAGCCATCAAATGGTCGGTATCTCACTTCTACTTCTAGAAAAACTGCATCTGTGACAAGAAAATGCATGCTCCTAACTCCACGGCTAGAAAAGTAAAAAAGACAGACCCCGTTTTCAACAGCGCACATTCAGCTTGGTGGAGACGTGCATTATGTTGTTGTAAGTTTACAGCCGTAATGACGGGTTTCTGCGCAGAGTGACTGCAACTCCCCGGAATTAGAAGTGTAACAAAGACAACACACAAATACACACTTGGGAAATAATGGAAAATGGTTGCTGTGTAAGGTCCTTGGGTGAATACTTTTATTCATTAGTATCTAGCATGCTTTAAACTTAGTAGTTAAAACTTTCAAAGGCATAAATTATTTTTAATTATTTCTTAAATATGGCAGGAGTATACTTTCATTAGTTTTATAGAAGATCCTTGATAAAAGAATTAAATTTAATCAGCCAGGCCTTTCAATTATTGTATCTGAATTAACTCTATATGTCCTAAAGAATTAGTTTCCAATGTAAAGAATGCTTCTATGATGCAAAAACCACTTGGTAGTCCTTGGCAGCAATTGCATCTGTTGGTGGTAGGGCAGGCTTCAAATGCATGTCAAACTACGACTTCATGGGACTGAAGGTGCTGTCCGCAGTGAAAATACATGGAAAGGTACTGCAGTTCTGGGAGAGCCAGTCTTCCCAGGATTCCTTGACAGTAACTCATTCCTTTCCTGTCTGGACCAGCGTATTTAAGCATTATCCCGAATGAATTTGTCATCTACCTTTCACATACGTCATCTGACATAATGTTCTTTTATGACCTGTGAAACTAGTAGCAGCAAGGCTCCAGAGGTTTGGGACAAATGAGACGGAACTGATACGGTTTAGCTTTCTACAGTAAGATCCCTTTTCCATTGTTCAAGTTGCTCTTAAAATGTACTGTAATATGCAAGTGCTTATAAATTTTATGAGCTACCTCTGTGCTCCAGTGTGATGGTAACAGGATTAAAAGGAAAAAAAGCTGGCAGAGCTGGCGGTGGGTCAGCATGCTGCCGAGAAAAAGTGACTGGGTGGCAAAACATTGTTTTCCCTGCCCTACTTCATCATTGCGTACAGCTTCCCCTACAAATGCACCAAGGAGAGAGAGGAGAGAATTCCATGTACGCTACCTTCTCCTACCTACCTACAGCCTTCCTGCAGGGCAAGTGCTTCTCTGAGAACTGTATCTGTTACTGTGATGTATTTGCAACTGTAGAACCCAGTTAATCCAAGAACATGAGGAGGTGCAAAAGCAGTAGTAAGTCTCTATTCCCCTCTCACTACAAGGCATGGCCACTTTTATTAACAGCAGTAACAGCTACATAATATTGCTACAATTGCTTTTCACGTAAAGATTTTAGAAATTTTTAATGAAGAAGGCTTAGCTGCCCATCATTTCTGTGTAGACCTTTTCTTACTCGCTACAAGGAAACGGAGACGCAGTGAGATGTAGCAAGTCTCCTTATGTCACAGAATTGAGCAGTCTCAAATTCTTGATTTTCTTCTAAAAATCAATCTAACCATCAAGCCTTTTAAACAGTACAGATGAATATATTTTCACATTCATTTCGGTGCTTTTCTTGTTCATAGCCACAGAAATGCCTGAGCAAATGGCACTTCAGTACAGTAGCAGTACTGAAAGCAAATACTTAAGCACTAGAATAGACTGCCTAAAAAAGGGATGCCACTTCCACCCTTACAGACTTAGCAACAGATTAGATAAATGTGTCAGCAATGATGTAGGTATGTATACATACATCCTGCCTCGGGGTAAAACAAGGGACTAGGTAATCTCCAGGTTTCTCTGAATCCTGTTTTCCATACAGAACAGCTTATATCCAGAAGGGCTGTTAAACTGATTCATAGTTTACAGAGAAAAAGGAACCATTAGTTTGCTTATGGGACATTAAAATGTGCAGTTTTTCCTTTACTGCTCTCAAACTTGTGTTTGAAAAAAGTACAACTTGTGTGTGCTTTAAGCCCATCGTCCAAAGAGTAATTTGCCTCATTGCTATGGTAGGCCACCCTCATCCCTTCCAGATACAGGACAGAAATTGCAATTGAATTTTTCTTTTTTGCACAGTTACTTTATTCATGCAATAATGAATGACTGTTAGCATGCTTTTTGTTCCTAATACCCTTTCAGTAGGAATTTTCCCTTTTACATTTTTTTTTACATTTCATAACTTCTAATTTTTTTATTGATGTTTGGCTTGTCTTCACTTTGAGATGGGGTTTTAGCCCATATTCTTTTGACTCTGGAACTCTTATCTATTTGACAACAAAGTCTTCTTCAAGAAATCTCAATTGTCATTCATGCTTTTTAAATATTTTTCCTCCATTTTCCCCGTAATTTTATTCAATACAAAAATATTAAATTCTTTGAGGCACTGCAGATCCAGAGAGACATAATAGTTGGATCTGTTATCTGCCCCAAATTGAATGTTACTTGGTTTCACTCATCATTACTAGTTCTAGACAACCAATTTTTAGTCCGGGATTACTTTTCTTTCCTAGCGAGTTCAATAGAAAGTTACCACATGTTGGGTGTAATGCCTTTTGTGTTATAGAATTAATCTCTTTGCTTTTGGAAATGTAATTTAAATTGTGCTTGCTTAAGAGAAGAAATCTGCTGTGGCATCCCCATACATTATGCAGCTGTCCATAATAAAAACCTTGTTTCCTTCTCTGCTATGATTTAGTGATGAGTTAAGATCCATAACAGAAGTACCATGGAGGTACTTTGTTAGCAGTTATTTATGGGCACTTAAGATTCTGCAATTCTGAGATATTAATACAAGTAGAAATATTTCTAGTTGTGTAGTCTTACTCCTTCACACATTATTACTCATTTTGTCTTCCCTGAACAGCTTGTAGACAGCGATAGAAACATTCCAGTCACCTGCATCATGTTTCAGTAATATCAATTCAAATGTGCAGGAAAGTCTCACACTATCTTCCCCTTCCTTTCTGGCTCTTCATTTTCATGCTGTCTCATGGAGGGGAACTTTAAACCATGTAAGTTCTTACCCAGTGGTAAGAGAAGGGTTAACAGTAATCATAGTTATAGACCGGGCTTCATTTTCCTTATCCTTTATCAGGTTTAAGTTCCTATAGGAGGAGGCAGCCTTTTGGAAGAATGAAATGGCACATTCTCCAGCTGTTCCTGATTCATCCCAAACCAGTTAAAATGGTTTGGTGCACAGACGTTCCACTGCCAGTACGAATGCCTGGTGCAGATGGTGGCTATGCTGGAAATCGACTGCTATCAAACACAGATGTACAAAAGGCAAATACTAGTTTTGTGAGAACAAAATTAATTTGTGATGAATCTGAAGTAGAAGAGCATAACACTCTCCATTTGTCAACAACATCACCATTTGCTTGTGAGGTATTGATATTTTTGATCAAATCATCATCCTGCTCATTGCTATGTATCAGTCAAAACCGGAATTTATTCATTGTTCCCTTTTCCTGTGCCATAAAAAACATGCATTAGTTGTTACTCTACCATACATAGAAATAATTCTGTAAAGCAAGGAAGAAAAAGATCAATGTCTCATCTCTGTTCCAACACTTACCTTCAGGAGTGAACTTTTCTGTCTCTTAGCATGATGGACTATAACAGAGATTATCCATCACTTCCTACAGTTCGTACGCTTGAACTCTTGCTTGCATGAGCCAAAACTACCTTAAATAACAGTGACGGGAAATGGAGGCAGGAGCTGTTGATCAGCTAGTATTCAATGATGTGCAACTGTTGTATCTTCACAATACGCAAATCTTTGGTTAACTAGAGAAACAAATATATTGAAATGTCTTCCAGTGGATAGGGAGCTGCACAGCTGATTCAAATGAAGCTCAGCTCAGCCATCTCTGAAACTGCTTGCATCATACTTGGCTTCTGATGAATGAAAATTCAATCTAGATCTTCCCACCTAGTTCTTAAAAAAACTAAATTAGAAGTTGTATCAATTGCAAAATTACTGAAGCTTCAAAACAGAACTGAAAGCCTAAGTGGAGAATGATTTCCCACATCTACAGGCATAAGAAGCATAAGAAAAGCTTGTGTTCCTGTTCCTTAACTCTACCTTGTTCTTAAGGAATGAAGGAAGGACTATTACTTTGCATACTTTTTTCATACTATCCTGGTTTGAGGTAAAACAGGACCGATTTTGGTCATTAACTTTTGAGCTAGCCTCTTCTAACTGCTGAAATTAACAGCATGTTGTGCAGAAAACTGTTCGCTCCCAGAGTGATAAGACACGTGTTTATAGTTGATGCCAAGGAATGGGATGCAGAGAGGCTCTTACTTATCCTTACTGCTCTAACACCCAAGGCCAGCCAGCTTTGTTATTTGCCCCGTTGGAGGGTCAGAAGCGGAAAAGCGTAGAGGGGTCACACCTGTGGGGAGGAGCGGACAGGACAGGTGACCCAAAGCTGACCCACAGGGTATTCCATCCCATCTGCCTCATGCTCAGTATAAAAGCTGAGGGTCAAAGGGTGAGCCCTCTTTCTTCAATGGCTGGTGTCTGGGGAGGACTCTGTCTGTTCCTCTGCTTTTGATCCCGATCCTGATCCTGAATCCAGATCCATAATCCAGTTCCCATCCATTGATGAGTCCAGTCTGGGACTTCCCCAGTGCCTGCTGGTGACGTGATCGTCATCCTGGGAGCTTGATATGGTTTTGTATATATTTCATTATTTTCTTTGTTTTTATTTCATTATTAATATTTTATTAAAGTAGTTTAGTTCCTTCTAAACAAGTTGTTGGGTTTTCTCTCTCTCTCCTCCCTCCCTTTAAAGTGGAGCAGGAGAGAGAGAGCATCTGTTGTTCTGCCTGACTGGGACAATCTGGCCCAAACCAGGACATATACCTCGTGTATTTTGGAGAAATCAGCAAGACAGAACAGAACACAAACCCGTCCAGCTTTTTTGCAGCGTAACCATGAAACTGGCATATTGAATTCTGCTGGCATGAATATCAGTTTGTGTGACAGAGCTTTTGAATTGAATGTTTTCAAAAATTTAAATTCTGTAGCAGTGAGGTACTATTAGACCAGTTAGATGGTTTTTTGCCCACTAGGTGAACATCAGTTGCCAGTTTGAGGCTGCTCTGTGTAGTGCTTCATTTCTATACAATAGCCACAGGCAAGACACTTTCAAACAAAACATTAGGATTTTGTCCCAAGAATTTTTACAAAAGTAAGTATTTTACAGGTTTATCCAGCTCTAAATCAATGGCAGAGCACTGATGATAACCACACTGAGTAAGCGCCACAATTAACTTCTTATTGTGCTTTTGAGGATTTACTTACAACCCATCTGTTAAAACAGGAAGACCTGATTTCTCAGCATGCCCTTCTGGATGAACTTTAAATTTTGCACAGCTGAAGAATAAAGGTGCGAAAGGTCTCCTTTGCACTTAGTTATGCATTTCTACTTTCTGTACCTGGTAGTACCTGTTCGGTTTCCTTTTAATAATTAGGACGTGCCACGCTTCCATGAGAGCTAATAGTGTGATGCTGCATTTAGTCACATAATGTCAGCCCTTCAGCTTTGACCAATACAGAGGAATAGTAATACAAGATACTTGCAGACAGAAACTACATTATGGAGGTGGCTTTATAAGAACTGATGCTAACTGCTAATGCAAAATGTCAACTTTTGCTAATAGCTCACAAGAACCAGAAATGCTATTTATCCTTTTCTATGAGTTATACAGTCATTCACAGGCAATGAAAAGTATTTTTTTTATATTGACTAGGCTGTGATTTTCTGTAAACATTTTGAGGCCAACCCCGGTATTTTTACACTGCCTAGCCATCAGGATCCTGGTTATTCTGTGCTTCTTCAGCACAAAGAACAGCAAGAATTTTGTTGTGAGTGGGGATCAAAAAATCTACCAGTTGAATAGGAGTCATCATCTGTGGGTTGGAAAAGGAAAATATCCACTAAAATAAATCACTTAGAATGGGATCTCAACGGTATTATGATTGTTAGGCAAAATTCTATCCTTAAGTAAGTGCTGACTCAGCGTTTAAGCGCCTAACTCCTTGTGTGATTTGAAACTTTTAGCTGTACTCTACGCTCTGCTACTGCTGAAAGATTTCCTGCGGCAGATCCTTCTATTAGTTTCTTGAGCCTAAATAATATTACGAAGATGAGAGCATCACTATTTCCTTTGGAGACGCTCTGCAGACTTAGAGTTCATGACTTTTCTTTATCTACCCTAGGAACCTAAGAACTTTGATGACAATACACTCTGGTTGCTCCAACAGGAGAATTGATTCCCACTCTCAAAAGCAGAAGGAAAATGTTAGTACTGGAAAAGGGATTAGTGACAGCATATGCTCCAAAATAGTATATCTCTTGCATATAAACAAGTTTATAGTGCTTCAAAGCTGTTTTGCTTTTATTTACCTTCTTTTAATAGTAATATACAACCTGTCTTGCAGAGGCAGCAGTGACTGTCAAGAAAGATACGGAGAAATCAGTGCCAATCTTAATTATGTTGATACCCATCTTAGAAATCCAGCAGAAGAAGCACTGAAATTTATCAGTCTCTGACCCAGTCACAGAAAGTATCTGCAGAGGTATGATTTTTGGTTGACAGTAGTTTTTCAGTGCCTACTTCTCATCTTGATAATGACCTAATTCTTACCGGGATAGCATGGAACTGGTGTCAATGGGGTCATGGTGGCAAATACTTCCACATTTACCTCAGCCTCTCGCAATTTGTTCAGGTGAAACTTCCCCACATCAAAGCTTGAACAATCACAGCTTTGCTGTTCTTGATATTGTACTAATTACCTTAATGCAAATTCAGATATTTCTGCATTTGCTGCACTCAAACTTCCAGCTTCAGGGCAGACATAAGAGGTGTGAGGTGGTTAAGAGGCTGGTACTGACACTCTCAGTTAGGATGGGGGACAACTTTAGCTTACTACAGTTCTAGAAACAAGATCACCAAGTCTAGGTGCAAAACGTGTATGACCTTTGCAGAAAAAAGCAAGAACGAGTTTGCTTGTAAGGTACCAACTGTTCGCAACTCCTTTGATTTCAACGTGGGGGTGGAAAGAAGGGGCATGGAAGATAGGTTGACTATGTAAACGCCAAAAGGGAGCACTCTGAGTTGGCAGGTAAAGATAAGATAATGGAAAGATAATCAAACATGCCAGAATAGCAAACACCATACTAGAGCCTTCACTTTTGGCATTACAGTTCAGTTCCACAGAGCTATGGATACACCTCCACTTCATGCCCCACACTGGGGCCTTCCACAGTCCAAACTTGCAAAACCCACCAAGTTTTGTTTTGCTATTAAATGCAGCTAGGAACACAAGCTGACCCCCTCCGCAGACCGGCTTCCTCCTGGGAGCCACCTGCGCGCAGATCCGGCCGCCCCGGCCCCCCGCACTGCCGCTGGGGGTAGCGCAAGACGCGCCGCAGCCGCCCAGGAGCTGAAGAGCGGCTCGCCTCCCGCACGGGACGCGGAACTCCTCTGAACGACCGCCCTCCGTTAAAGCCCTCCGCTCATTCAACCCGCTTCGCGTTCCGGGACCACCCCGCCGCCTTCGCCGCGGCTGAGCCAGCCGCGCACAGCCCGCCTTCAGCGCTCTCCCCCACCTCGGCCGCGCTGAGGCGATTCAAAATGGCGCCCAGCACGCAGCCCCGGCGCCCAGCGGCCGCCTCCCCCCTCCCCCCGCGCAGGCGTTTCCTTCCCTCCGCGGGCGGCGCTTCTCGGCGCCGCGCTGGGGAGGGGGAGCAGCGGCGGGGCGGGAGGAGGAGGCCGAGCCGCGGGGACCGGAGCGTCCCGGGAGGAGCCCGGCACCTGTCCTGCTGGCAGAGCCCGTCGCTGCGCCCGCAGCCAGGTGTGCGCCGAGCCCGCCGCGGGGGCGGGCGCCATGGGAGGCCGGGCGCCGCGCGGCGAGGGCGCCCGGCGGGCGGGGGCTGCTCCGCCTCACCCCCGCTGAGCCCGCCGCTCCTCCGCGGGGACCGGAGAGCGACATGGAGCGCCCGCCGCAGCCGCCAGCCGCCTGCTAGTCCCGCAGCAGCAGCAGCTGTGGGGCGGGTTGGGCATGGCCCAGCATGAGGAGAGCGACGGAGGGCAGCGCTACCCCGGTGAGGCGTCGAACTTTCTGCCTGGTTCTTCCTCCTCGGGCGGCAGAGCCAGCCGGGCGGCGGCTTGCAGCCCTGCCGGGGCTCGGCCAGCGCTTGAGGCCGGGGGGGTGTTCGGTGGCACCTGCTGGGGCGAGGGGTAGAGCCCAGGGGGGCGAGCGGCGGCTGCCGGGCCGGCGGGAACAGTCCCCGGCGGTGAGGGGCTCGCCTGGGGCGGGCGGGGCGAGGGGCGGCTGCTCGCTTTGCCCGCCCCTGGACACCTTGAAAAGTTAAGAGGAGCAGCTCGGCGCCGCCTGAGCCTTTGCCGAGTGGTTTAGAGACCACAGAGGAGAGTGAGCGTTGCTTCCTCAAGGCTTTGGGGAAAGGCATTGGTTGGGTGTTTTGGGGTTGGGGTTTTTTGTTTTGTTTTATGTTTTTTTAAGTGAAGGCCGCCAGCTAGCAGCAGACCTTCGCAGCGTCGGGTCAGCCTGAAAGCCCGTGAAAAGGCAGCAACTTTCGTCTCTCTCTGCCTCTCTTTCTAGTCGAAGTTTCCCAGGCGATTCCCAAAGACCAAACAAAACTACAACTAACAGTAGCTGAAGTTCTTATGACGCTGCTGCTAATTTAATGTGGCGTCAGATTTTTCAGTAATGTTGGTGGGGGAGGAAAAAAAGCCCTGTAAACTGCTTCTGGAGCAGAGGCTTTAGAAGAACACTGTGACTCATTTATGTTGCCTGCCTGACGTAGCAAAAAAGTGGAAAAGCGGTGAATGGTTTACTTATGACCACTCTCCAAGCGCTCCGCTCAGAAATCAGGTTTGTAAAGCTCACACTCTGGGAAGGACACCGGCTGGGAGTTAGATAAAAGACTACTTAATAAAAAAAATTTAAAAATTCCCATTTCTTTTTGCTGTTAAAGTTTTGACAGTGCTTATGTATGTCGCCTCAGTCACTGTATCTCATTCTCATGCTTTGTTGAAAGCTAGGCTGTTCGGTAGGCTCAGGAATTCTTCACTGTTGGCAGTGCTGTGGCTGTTAGAATGTGAACATTCTGAACCGAGAAATGTTTAGTAAATAAGGCTAATTTTGATGCTGCTGTTGTGCACTGAAGTCACCTGCAGTTGCACTTGATAGCAGCAATGTGTTTCTTGGTACAGTGAATAAAAATAATGTCAAATGCATGGAGAGTTTAAACCCTTCACTTTTTTTGGTATGTTTTTCCTTTAAGAAGAAAAAAAAAACAATTGCAACTTTGTAATTGAGGCAATTCCTTCCTCTTAAAATCTTTTTTTGAAAAAATGCTGGCAGAGGTAATTGTTGAAGAGACAAGGTGATAAAAATTGAGATGTTAACTCTTTGAGAACTGAGCAGTATACATAAACCATTCTTCTCATTGCCATGAGGCAAGAAGATATAAAGCCTGTTTTGTAGATAGTTGTCTTACCGTTCCTTCTAAGCAAGTTCATTGCCTAAATTGCTTTGCAAGTCACAGCAAACTTGGAAGAACCTGGCTTGAGTTGGCATCTTTCTGATCTTTGTTTTACTCTAACAGTTTGGTATTGCTGTTAACTTTATTTAAATTTTACATTAAAATGGATTAAAAAGACATTTTATTCCAGATCTTAGAAATTATAAACAAATGTAACTTGTTCCGTCTGTGTGGCTGGGTGATATGTAAAGTCAAAATCTGTTTTAAAGCCTTTGGTTATTGTCAGAGCCTTCTTGCATGCTCTGATCAGAACCTGGGCAATGTAAGGCTGTATGGACAGCTGTACTGGGATGGACCAAAACTCCACCTGCCAGATAGAAGAATTTACCTGGGACAGGGCCTAAAAGCAGGACTAATGTACTTCTGTGAAGTTCTGACACTTGCAGTTCAGGGACTTCCCGAGTTTCTTTTTGTTTAGAAATCTTTAGTGATTTTTTTCTTCCCTGAGCTTATGTGTAAACTTCTAGCATCCACAGTTTACAGTGCCAAGGAGTTATGCAGTTCAACTACCTTTTGCATCAGTTATGTCCTCATGTTAATTTTGAACCTGGCTACAAAACTGTCTTTATTTGGTGCCCCTTAGCATTTATGTTGGAAGAGTTAATGAGTAAATAATATCCACCTACCCTCTCATTGCCAGTTGTGACCTCTGCTGTATTTTCCTATCTCCTTTTCCCTTGTTACCTCTTCTGGGATATTCACACTTATTAGGTCATGGCTCCTATAAGACATAGCATATTTGCAAATATCAATTTTACTTAAATATATTATCATCTAAATAAACTATGGGGATGATGAATGTTGTGCAGACAAAATTCCTTCTTCTTTCTCAATAGTTTATTATACTGCTAATACTTTAATAATGTTATGTCTGTAATGATGATGTTACAATAATGTTATGTTACTAAATGATTTATGGAAAGAAGTTAGTATTGGAGCACATGACACTTAGAATGCTTGACATCAGTTGTCAGATTTCGCACTTACCAGTGAAGCAGCAAAAATAAAGAGTGTAAATACCACTTCACTACATCCTTAAAAACAATCCTACAACAATGTAGTGCAAAATGAATCAAGGAATTCTCATGTATGTTTTTGACAGCTGATTACATCTCAAGTTTTCATTTAAAGCCCTTGATGGGTATACTTCAAAGCTTCCCACAGTTTCGCTGAACTGTGTAAAACCTTTGTAGCTTGTTATTGCATAATTTGCTCCAGCAAGCTATAGCTGTTACATACTTCTGCATTTGCTGGTTGCCCATTTAAAGGACCTCTTCCTGTTAAATTTCTTGCTTAAAAAAATACCAGTGCAAGTTAAAATAGCTTCAGTACCCCACGTGGAAATTTATTTTCGCTTCTCTTTGAACTCTCTTGTTTACAGAATAGTTTGGCATCTTGAGCTGCTGTATTTACTGTCTCTTCCAAGGCTGCCTGAATGCTTACCGTTTGTAAGCTTAGTTGAGAAGAGTCATACAATTAAACTAAGGACTGGCTGCTACTTGAGAAAATCATTGAGCAGGAGCGAAGGCAGTCACTGGAGGAATTTGTTGTGGGAACGTGCTTGTGCTGTTTACCCAAACAACATCAAAGGTTTTTTTGACTGATCACATTTCTGTACTTTTGTTTTCTGGACTGCATTTTCTGGATGCATTAATAAGTATGAACTGTGATAAAGCAAACACCTGTACCCTTGCTTATACAGTTCCATAGTATGTGTGTATATGCTTTAGAGAAACATTGGGGCTGGGTGGGCTGTTGATTTAAAGAGCAATATAATGTGTATGAAGGAGTGAGTGAGTATGCGGAAAAGAAAACAGTCAGACTTATGTTAGAAAAACAAGTGAATCCAAACAAGAATATCTAAGAGCAGGAGATCCAAGTATATGCAACAGTAATTATATCTAATGCTCCATGGTTTGTTGTATTTGTACATTTCAGCTATCACAGCTGACTTCATAAAGTAGAATAGTTTGTTGCTTGTATTCAGAGATTGTTGTTTAGGGGTTTTTGGTTGATTGATTGTTTTTTTTTGCTGGCCCTTGCAATTTTAATTTAGTGAACAGAGTTTCATAATGTGTGCAGTTGGTATGCTAGCTATCTCGAGACATCACTTCTTTAAATTGCAGGGGATGTAAACTTTTCAAACCATGGTAATGTGAAAAAAGAAAAGTTGCCATAGCAACTCTGTAAGAAAAGTGTACATCTTCACAAGCTTTTTAGTCAATAAATTTGAAACCTTCTGTATCCAAAGGATTAGGCAATTAATGCATTGATTGCTTTGGAAAGGTAGTAGTAAGTAATTGGCTGTTAACCGTTCTGAAAAGGTCTGAAAGATGAAATATCCAGGGTTGTTTCTACTTGACTTTTCCCTATGCTTATGAGTGGATTGAACTGGAGCGTCGGATCAGCTATTGAATAGTATTTGTGTAGTAAGCTAAAGAGTTGGTATAGTATATGAAGTAGGTTTGGGTTCATGAACTTTTCATGTGACTTGAAAGCTTGTGGAAAAAATCATTGCAGTTTGAACCAGTGGAATATGTTTGAAATGTGTTTTCTATCACTGACTGCCTGTCAGTATCACAAAGCCAAATTGTATTGATGGGCTCAGATCAAAGAACGTACGGTGTATCAAACCCTGGTGATTGGCAGGGCTTAGGTGCCATTAGCTAGTGGTTTAGAACTGTCAGAGGAACCAGTTTTCCCACATGAGATGTTTGGGTTTTGTTTTGTTTTTGGGGAGCGGGGGGGAAGAGTGGATTGTTTGTTTTTTAAAAGTAGAATGTGGGGACGACCTCCTAGAGGACAACCATCACCTTTAATTAAGTGCTGCACTTGAGAGAGAATAGGAGACCAGGCTTCAGGAACTGGAGAAAAATCCATCTAGAAAGCAAGCTGTTTGCAAGATGGGAGGAGTATTCTTCACTCCTTCGCACTTAGTGCAGAGTGTTTCAGAGTGAAGAAACTGAAGCAATATATGCATATTTGTTCTGCCGACTGCCGCAGAGTATCTACATTGCAAACTTCAGCAGAGCTGTAGGTAATTTAACTATTCATACAGAAAGACAAGACATATGTAATGTCACAATAGTGGTTTAAAGGATCAGTAGCAGTCGTGGGAGCGAGGGCAGCAGTCCTGAAGGTGTTCCAGGCTTGTGAAAGGCTGCAGTTGCCTGTGAGGACAGTGCTTCTAACCTGCAGCTCATTCTTGACTGCCCTCTCTTTGAGGATCGCTCAGATTTTGACTGGAAGTGGGGCATTGACTGGATTAACTGCCCTGCTGGCAGCCCCTGAGGGAGACAGTGTGAATATATATTGCAAGTATGAAGGATAGCGATCACTGAGTGCAGTAAATACAATATATTTGCAAGTGGCAGTTTTACTGTATGTGTGCTGATGAAGTACATTGTGTGTATTGTGAAAACGTTGACTACGTGGATAGCTTTATAGCTATTCAGATTTTGCATCTCTTGCTTAATGCAAAACTAATACGTTATGCATTCTATTTCAGTGACAAATTTATTATCAGTTTTATGGTTTCCAGAAGAATGCTAAAAAATTATCTTTAAATGAACACTTCAGAATTTGGTCTAAGTGTATGGAAACAAGTTTTGTAGCCCCCCCCCCCCCAACA
>VFFE01007634.1:290274-300581 GCA_008921705.1 Burhinus oedicnemus | reverse complement strand
AAAAAAATTTTTCTCCCCCCCCCCCCCCCCAACATCAGTAAATATGCAGTTGTGAGTGTATAAAAATAAATTTCAAATATTTCTCTTAATATTGACATGGAACATTAAAGTACTACAGTTTATATAGTATGTAATTTCACTCTCAGGAAATGTATACAAAGCAAACACTGGCACACAAACTGCTTATGAAAAGGTTTTCATGCTTGACATTTTCTAGAAACCTAATTTAAGTTGCCATTGTCCTGCTTGTTCAAGTACAGGGAAGGGATAGTAATCATGTGCAAGAGAAGATGAATAACTTTTAATTAAAAGCCTAAATTATAACAGGACTGAGTGTATTTTAAAAAAATCGAACAATCAGCCAAGAACAAACCACAGCCTTCCTGCAAACTCATAATTTTGTCTTTTCTTTTTTTTTTTTAACCAGTTACCAGTGGGGCCAAGACAACTGATGTCAATTTATCCAACTCCCTAAATGGTTTGAGCTTCATGGGAATTCTGGATGCAAGAGTGGGCAGCAGTATCCAGGGCCTTCAAGACTTGAACTCTGGGACCCCGAGATCTCTCTCATTGCCTGAGTATGAGCCTGGCCAGCTGACCAATGCTTTAGAAGATTGTCATAGCCTTAAATCAGTGGATTCTGGTATTCCAACTCTAGAAATAGGAAATCCAGAGCCTGTTCACTGCAGTGTGTTAAATGTGAAGAGAAAGCAGTCAGAACCTGAAATTGTGCCTGACAGGGCTTTTCAGAGTGCATGCACACTGCCGTCTTATGTGCCTCCATATTCTCTGACTTCTGAACATGACCATGCTGTGCGAAAATCCTCTACTTTCCCAAGAACTGGGTATGACACTGTCAAACTTTATAGTCCAACTTCAAAAACTCTGAATCGAAGTGATGATATCTCTGTCTGTAGTGTTTCTAGTCTTAGCACAGAACTGTCAACAACTTTATCAGTTAGCAATGAAGACATTTTGGACTTTGTGGTCACAAGCAGTTCAAGTGCAATTGTGAATCTTGAGACTGATGAGGCGCACTTCTCGGATGTTACCCTGAATTCCACTAAAGAGACCAGTGATCAGAGCCAGCAGGAGTGTTGTCAAGAGACAGATGTGGACAGTAAACGAAAAATATTGGGACCTTTTACGAACTTCTTTGCCAGGTAATGTTTCCATAAAATATATTTGTATTTTAACCATGAGATAAGGTAAGATCATAGGAGAAAGGTCTTGTATCATATTTTACTTTGAAAGAGGTAATAGCTTGCTATTTTAACTTAAATTGGTATTCACAACTTATTTTTTCTGTTCTAAGTCAGCAAATATTGCTAGGGACTAAGGCTCTGAATCATACTCTGTTATCTTTACAATACATGGAAACATCTTAGATCTTCTTAAAAGATTCCTTCTACATTACAGTAAAAGGACTTCTGAACAAGTTTTTTTTTCCTCTGAACAAGGGTTTTCTTCCTGGCTTCTACAGTGATGCCTTTTGTGATTTTGGCCAAGGTCCTTCATCTCATGTCCCATAAATAGGTAAATATAGGGAGGATCCATACCTGTATTGAAGAGCTTTGACATCTAAGGATTCATAAGTGGTCTAGTAGTGATGGAGTATTTTATTGATCAACATAAGTCTGTGAAGCTTAAAATATAAATACTTGCCAAACACTTGTGTGACTACTATGATTACAGTTTTAATACCTTTGTTCCCTTCATTTTTGTATGGAATGAGAACATCTGACATTTTGTTGCTCAGTTGTTGAAATGAAAGCGTTGGCCACTGAAAGCAGTTGCATGACCTCTTCTAAATGTGGCCCTTGTATGAACAATGAGGTATTCAAAATGCAGATACACAGGACACCAGTGAAAGTGGTGAATAAGGAAAAGGACTAGTCTACTTTTTGGGGTTTGGGTTGCTTTTTGGTGTTTTTTTTTGTTTTTATTTATTTAAGGCATTCATAATGTCTCTTATTTTTAGGATATAATGTCTGAAGTATGATATATTTTGAAGAAATGGTTCTAAAATAAACTTTAGACATGAAGCAGAGTTGGCTGTATCTAACCTGTTTTGAACATGTGATTGCTTCAGCTAATCTCTCTTTCCTCATGTAATTTTTTTTTTTTTGCGTGAGATGAATAGGTTTATATGAATAGACTGATAAAATACTTAGAGTATTGGCAAATATAATTCTTTGAAAGGCTGCCTGATTTGCAAAGCTTAAGAGAAGCAGTTTATTTAGATCTACTAAACTGGCTGAAGCCTGCACTGATTTTTATTCTTAGGTGAAAGTTAAAGTACAATATTGTGCAGCAGAACTCCAGTTATCAGTCATGTTTGCGGTGCTGAAGCTTTTGCGGACCTCTCTGTGTTTGTTGCCATGGAACCAGACTTAATTCTGAAGCAGGAGGCTTCTCAGCACTTCAAAGCATGAACTTTTGTTACCCATTCTGGTAGCACAACTGCTAACTCAAACAAATGCTGTCCTTCAGCCTGGAGGGAGCACAGTGGAACAGGCGTATTTAGACCCTGCTCAAAGTAGGATGTTTAACCGCTTCTCAACTTTTCTCATCCAACAAAATAAAGCCATCTGTCCAAATTCTATTCTAGTGTAGTCTCTAGTGGTTTTGCCAGTGTTACAGAAACAGTGGTATTCACTAGACTGAGCTTTTTAACATGAATCTTTTCAGACACATTGAATTCCAGACAACAAAGGCCGTCCTTACTACCTTTTAAATGGGCAACAGGTAATCTTGGTCACCATGTGATGTCATCATGAGAATGTGAGGATTAAGGTCAAACTAGGTGATCGGCTTTGAAGTGCCAGGTGCTCTATCTGCTCTGTCTGTAACCTGGCCTTTAATATCCTTTCCTTTAACATGCGCTTTCTGCTCTGTTTTGAAAACAAGAGTTGCTCACTTCTTGTCTGTACTTGCACACCACACACCCATATTTTACTCATCTGTTCTCTTATGTCATATGACCTGGTGGTGAATTTTACAGGTATTGAACAAGCAGGGAGCTTCTGAGGGTCATTCTGCACTGCAGGGAATACTGTCTATATTGATGCTGTCAACATTGTTAAGGACTGTGATGGGTTGACCCTGACTGGACACCAGGTGCCCACCAAAGCTGCTCTATCACTCCCCCTCCTCAACTGGACAGGGGAGAGAAAATACAACGAAAGGCTCATGGGTTGAGCTAAGGACAGGGAGAGGTCATTCAGCAATTACTGTCATGGGAAAACAGACTCAACTTGGGGAAAATTAATGTAGTTCATTACCAATCAAATCAGAGGAGGATAATGAGAAATAAAAACTACATCTTAAAACACCTTCCCCCCTCCCCTCCCCTTCTTCCTGGGCTCAACTTCACTCCCAATTTTCTGTACCTCTTCCCCCTGAGCAGCGCAGGGGGACAGGGAATGGGGGTTGCAGTCAGTTCACACATTGTTTCTGCCACTTCTTCCTCCTCAGGGGGAGGACTCCTCACACTCTTCCCCTGCTCCAGTGTGGGGTCCCTCCCACAGGAGACAGTCCTCCACCAACTTTTCCAATGTGAGTCCCTCCTATGTGCTGCAGTTCTTAATGAACTGCTCCAGCCTGGGTTCTTGCCATGAGGTGCAGTCCTTCAGGAACACCATGTTCCAGCGTGGATCCCCCATGAGGCCACAAGTCCTGCCAGAAGACCTGCTCCAGCATGGGCTCCTCTCTCCATGGGTCCACAGGTTCTGCCGGAGCCTGCTCCGTCATGGGCTTCTCATGGGGTCATAGCCTCCTTTGGGTATCCACCTGCTCCAGCGTGGGGTCCTGCATGGGCTGCAGGTGGATATCTGCTCCACTGTGGACCTCCATGGGCTGCAGAGGGACAGCCTGCCTCACCATGGCCTTCATCACGGGCTGCAGGGGAATCTCCGTTCTGGTGCCTGGAGCACCTCCTCCCCCTCCTTCTTCACTGATCTTAGTATCTGCAGAGTTGTTGCTCTCGCATATTCTCACTCCTTTCTTCTCTGACTGCAGTTATGCAGTTATCCCAGAGGTGGTACCACCTACACTGGTGGGCTTGGCCTTGGCCAGCAGCAGGTCCATCTTGGAGCCTGCTGGCGTTGGCTCTGTCATACATAGGGGAAGCTTCTAACGGTGCTTCCCCTGTGCTTCCTCTAATGATCTTATACAGTCCCTGTTCCCTGTGGGCTCCTTGGATTCTCAGGGCTTAAACAAGTACTTGGGCCTTGCAGTGTTTTGTTTGAACGTAAGTGACTTCTAGGGGCTTTCCTACCTTGCTCACCTGGTGCTGAGCCACAGCTGAAAATTTGAAAGTTATCAGCAGTAGAAAATGTGACTTGTTTAGGCGATTTACAGATTGAAAAGTTCAATCAGCAGTAAATTTTGCGTACACTAATATGCTAGCAACAGTTATAGCAATATCTGTGGTGTGTTATGAAGTGTTGGTGTTGGCTTGGGGCTGTGGTTGAAAATTGAGTTATAGAGGAGGTGGAAGAAAGGAGAACCCTGTTGGCTTGTTGCCTGTCAATCCTGGCACTTTAAAAGGCGCTTAGGAATGGAGTGCTCCTGCCCCGCTTTCTTGAGCACTATGGTGAAGAAAGTTTCCTGGACTGCTCCTCTGGCTCAGTTGCTGTCTCTTTAGCAGTTTGAGTCTCTGAAAGGTCTGTTTGTCCCCTCAGGCTGTTGCATGCCTCTTTGGGTGTGGCAGGAAGATCCAAAGTGAGAAAAAGAGACCTCTTTCCTGCTTGTTTGTGCATAGCTTTCCTCTTGAAAGAGCTTAAGGCATCACAGGTACAGTGCTAGGCGGAGTACTAGTGCTCTTATTAGGCTCTGGGTTTGCACGTGAAAATGGAATATTGCTTCTGAAAGCAGCTGTAATGCTGACTGCTGACAAAGAAACCTGACTTGTTCATTGTCCTCAAGTGTCACATGTACTTGTATCAGCTCTAAAAGGCCAGAGGTCTTTCACATAAAGCATGAGTTTGAATTAATTTCCTTCATTTGAATATGTGCAGGAACTTGGTTTGAGAAATAGTGAGAGTAAATAATTGTCTGGGAGACTAAAGAGTTGGTGGCTTGTCTGTCCTTTTGCCCTAGTGACCCAGAGTAGCTACCATAGGTTAATGAGTTTTACCTTTGGACTTTGTTTCTGTACAGTACTGCTGAAACACAGACTTTTTAAATGCTCAGGTTTTTAAACAGCTTTGCTGAATCAGGACCATTGTGATCTTACTGTAGAAGTACTTTTCATTTCTCGTTTTCATTTGTCATTTTGGAGAGTGAGGATGAGGCTTTTTATGGTTACATGCAGAGTGACTATAAAAAAGGACTAGGACTATGTTGAGTTAAATAATAAGCCACGGAGTTCCCTTCCTTTTGAATGGACTACAAGAATCCTAAGTCTTTACTTAGTCCACTTCTGTGGATATTGTGTATTTTTCCAGGAATCTGGGTCCTCTTTCTTTTCAGGCTGCTCCTAGAAGTTTTTGATCCCAGTGTTCTAAGTAGCAGGATCTCAGGAAGCCTCTACAGAGAATAGGGACTACAAGTGAAATAAAGGGCTTTAAGAAGAATACTGCATTTTACTGTTTCCAAAGAATCTCTGTATTTCTGAGACAAAGCTTCTGAAGCAGGATTGGCATCCTATACCATACATAGAAGCACCAGCCTAGTCTAGACTGTGGCCTTACTTGTCGTCTGAGAAGAAACAGGGCTTAAGATTCATAATAATAACTACTGGTTTCAGCATTAAGTCTGAAATCGTGTAACTCATACATCTATATCACACACATACACACACATGTTTTGAGGTGACTGCTCACACTTAATTGGGAGTTCTGAACTTAAGGAATTAGGTCCATTGATACCATAGATAAGTCACCTGTGTTAGTGAATAGGACTTTCATAATGCCATTTGTTGCTTTTAATGAGAGGACAGCTTATCGTACTTCTCTAATTTTGGTGTTAAAAGGAAAGTAGAATAACAAGGAGTATTGTACTGTTCATTTTCCACTTTCTTTTCTCCAAAAAGGAAGTTCACTGACCATAGAAGGGAAGAGAAAGGATAAAAATAATTATGATTGAGTAATCTGAGATATTAAACTTTATATATGATGTTGTTTCCTCTTCCGTGCATGTTTTATGTTAAATGAAGCCTCTTAGGTAGAGTATAGGCTGTTCAGGAGGAGACAGGCTGAGAGCAGGACTGAAGTGTGTAGGAGGAGGGACAGAAAGAGCTGGATGTGCTGTGTGGGAGGATACGAGTACACTGCTTTTAACCACAAATGAACAAAAACTAGCTGAGCTGCAAGTGGAGTTGTCCAGAAGCTGGGAGGAAGGACTCCAGAAACCCAGCCTCTGACAGAGAGAACCCACACGGTCACCCAGCACAGGCTGCTTCACTGCCCTGCAGGCCGGCTGGGCTCCCCAGTCTTGTGGTTGCCTGACCCCTGGGATTCACTCTCCTGTTGGAGGGAAAAGAGGAGTTTGGTGGAAGTTTCGTCCCTTCCCACTGCTTTATCTGGGTGCATTTTGAGCGAATTGTTATCAGTAACAGACATCTAAAAGGGTTGGGGAGAGAGGACGGCAAACAAGCTTATGTTTCAGTGGTGTGGGAAGCAGCATAGGCACCAAGGATCTGTATTAACAGATGATGCTGGAAACAGTATTTCAGCAGCCCATGAGGCATTCAGGTATACTCATCTGATGGGTGCTTCAGTCTTCACAATATGGTTTTGAATACTACTTATTTGAAGGCTACTTTCTGTCTCCTTGAAATGAAAGACTAATGGTCCTCCCCTGATCTGTACTTACTATCATGTCTCTGTGTAGAACAAAAGAAAAGTTGCAGAGTTTTTCAGAAATAAACATTCTTTCTCAAAGCAAATCTTCCATAGGTGCAAAGTTGGAGTTCTACAAAGGTAACAGCCTTTTTTTTTTTGATAGAGGTTGAAAATTGTATGATACAGTTTTCAGAATTCCTATCGTCTAATTCACTGTATGCAGTTTTGAACTTTGTCATGTGGCCTGTTCTCCGCTAGGTGTTGAACTGAAACTGTCCACATTAATTTTAATCCCTATCTTCCCTTTATTTATGGAATAATGTAACTTTTGTTTAGAATTACGGTTCTGTTAGTTCTTCCTTAAATTTTGTACTAAATCTGAGATATGGCTCTTTGGAGTAAAGGGAAGTTACTTTTGCAGATAAAATTTGCTTTATTTAAACTACTGTTTGTGCAAAACTGTTTTCAGTTACTCAACAGCAAAACTAAGAGTCTTGTTGAAGTTATTTGTTCATTATGGAAGTTAAATGAAAATCTGCTCAGCAGTACTTTGGGGATAATTTTTTTTTTTTTTTTCAGTAATGGTACAAAACTATGCAGTGAGTGAGGACTTCATGTGATCCAGTTATTTAAAATAAAGTCAAATGTGTGTGTTTCTTTTCTAGTGTCTGATGGTAAGCATTACAAAAGTCTTCTATGGGCTAGTGAATGAGATTTGTAGCATAGATGAGTGTTGTATGTCGCTTGCAGCATTTGGCTTTAACACTTTACGCCCCCACCCTGTTCCTTCTCCTTCAGCTCCTGTGTGAGGCTGCCTTTTGGAAAGCTTGTGGTTGTTCAGTTCTACGCGTTCTACGTGCTTGCTTTTGAACAGAAAGAGTAAGAATTACATACATTTTGACAGATGCATGCAAGACTTCAGGAACTAATTCAGATGAATGAAAATAAGGTCTGTTTTCATTCTGATTCATTGTCTGTATGAAGGTTTAGTGAATTAGTGGGTTAGGTGGACTTCGTATCTTCAGTTAATTTGCAAGAACTTTCCTGATGTTTCCTGTGTTAAAAGAACCTGCGAGAAGGGGTGGACGGGCACTGGGGAAGAGGGAGAATTATCAGCACAATCACTGCCATGTGACACTCTGTGTATCTATCTAATCAAAATACCATTTAATGTTCAACTGACTTTTTGTTCCTTCCTTAGCAGCAGTATCAACTGTTGTAGGTTATTGCAAGTATAGAAATGAGTAAAAAAAGAAATTACGCTGACTGTAAAGAGTACTTAATTCAGGGTTGACATTGTGAGGGAATGTTATGTATGCTTACAGATCCTGAAAAATGCAGTGAGGTGAAATTAAATGGTATAAACATCAACTCTTGCTCCTTGATTATTATTTTTTTTAATACTGTCTCCCTTTCCCAGTGTTATGTAATCTGTGGGAAAATTGGAGTCAACATTAACTTTTTTTTTTAAACCTCTTTATAAAGGCTCAAATAAAAAATGGACTGTTAATAAAATTCTATGTATGGATGAATACTTGTTTAACAGAAATAGTATATGGAGACCATGGGTTTGCTGGAGCAGGAATATGTGTTTTTATGCCTTGCTCTGGGTATTCAGAGTTCTGCTAAATGTTGAGTTTGCTGGCAGGGAAAAAAAAATCCATGAATTCTTCTTTATGAACTGTTAATCTCAATTTGGGCATTAGTTACATTGCTGTTTTAAGGAGCGATCCGTATTAAGCCTCTCCTCGTAGTCATTAAGTGCTTCAAAAGTTTTCGAGCCATACTGTAAGAATAATAAATTAAAAAACCCTACAGTAAATAAGGAGTCATTCACACTTTACATTGACAGCTGATAGAATGAACACAACAACTTGGTAACAAATGTGATGTAAGACAAGGTATTTATTTAGTGCTTGGCCTGCCCTTTGTGAGCTGCAGCCTTTCACAAGTACAGAATCACAAAACAGTTCAGGTCGGAAGGGACTTCTGGAGCCATCTGGTGTAACCTCCTGCTCAGTGCAGGGCTGACTTCAGCACTACATCATGTTCCTCAGGACCTTGTATATCCAAGGATAGAGTGAACCACAACCTCTCTAGGCTACGTAGTCCAGGATTTATCCACTGCCACTGTGATTTATTTTTTTTTCTCCCCTTTTATCCATTTGGAATTTTCCTTGCAGCAGCTTGCTCCTTTGCCTCTTGTTTTTTCTGTTTGGCTCTCTGAGAATGATTGTCCAGGCTAAATGAAAGCACCTCTCTCAGTGGGACCACTTGCAGCACCCAGCCATCATAGTGGTCATCTACTGGACTTCCTCCAGTTTTTGATCTCTATTTTAGCCCAAACTGATACAGATGTAGTCTCATGTGTACCAGGGAGAGCTTTAATCATTTTTTCCTCTGGATCTTGCTAATACAACCCAGTCCATGTTTAATCTTTCTTGTTGCAAGGTCTTACTGCTGACTCAGGTTCAGCTTTTTGCTTAGGGTGACATTTCATGTATTCATTCCATTTTTTATCTGTGTGGTAATAGTACTTCAGGTCAATGAAGAAATCTGCTTTCAGACTCTGGGAATAGAATTTTGGGTTATTCTGATAATGTTGGGATAACTGGGAATTTTACCAGCTAGAAAAGAACCATTATGTATAGCTGTTTGACTTTAATAGTTTGAACTTGAACCCAAATGTTGCTTTTGTATAAGAGTCCTAACTTGCTGAAATTCCTGTTTCTGAGAATTCTGTGGCATTAGCATGGTAAGCTAGTATTGTGCATCATCCACATGCACAATACTTCTTGGATTGCTACAACCAGTCCTAACTGCTAAACATGCCAGGATTACTGTCTGATTTATCTTTTCATGTCTTTGACACTTCAGTGCAGGCAGCTCTGCTTTGTTCCCCTCTGAAATGAGGGCTACCCTCTAAGAAAAAATGTAAATACAGAACTTATTAGTCTTGATAAGGAGCTTATCAAACCCTGCTTTTTTTTCCAGAAACCTAAAGAGGGATTTCCAGGTTACCCTATTGCAAGCTATTGGGTATCCCGTACTGCTAACTTGTATTGTATTACTGTCTCCCTCAACTGGGGAAATATTTTTTCAGATCTGCAGGTATCTGTTGCATTGTGAAGTGTATTGATTCTTGGTTCCTATTGAACATACTGGAGGTCAATGGTTGGAAAACTTTGTTTATAAAATGTGACAAGGGTTTATAAAACATGGTTTGTCATTAGTTACCTATTTTGTAGGTAGGTAGGTCTGCTTTTGCTGGATTTGTTTATCCATAAACCAAGCGTTGTTCTTCCTTTACCTTGACCTTTGGCAGTCTCTGTGAGACAAAATTCTGCAAACCCTGCTTTTGTATGTGATTTTTGGAATGTTATTGAAAGCATAACTGTTGATTTGTTGATGAGGGTTCTTCACCATAGCCAAAATATTTGGACATTTTTGATGGTGTCTTGTTCTCTTGTTTTGTTTTGGGTTTTTTTTGTTGTTGTTTTTTTGTGGGTTTTTTTGTCT